>MU228250.1:499918-510431 GCA_018584345.1 Thuja plicata | reverse complement strand
TGGATTTACAAATCCATCTTCCAGGGCAACCAAACAGTCCCAAAAAATGAAAACCAGGGTTTGCATAACCAGGCTATAGATAACCATGATTTGTTTCATTTTCCAATTCCCCAACCAAACGGGCCCTAATGGATTGGTGGAAAAGCAAGGTGTGGATGCTTTTTATCTTTATTATGTATGTAAAAGTCCACTTAAACAAGCTTTGATCTAGATCTTGTAGCAAATTACAAAGTTTCAGTTGTAAATTTTGATAGTTCACTGTTTAAAATTGATGAGCTGGTTGGTATCTAGATGCACCTTAAAAGAATTGAAAAAATTTAATGAAAACCAATGAAGCATAGCTACTTAATAATCAGAGATAGAATGTATGGGACGATTAGTGAAAATTGTTGTAGTTTTCCACTTAACTTTATGTGCAAGACAAACATGTAGCATAAGCTTACCTTTGTACATATATCAGTCTCAAAAATTCATATTCCTTACTCACTAAGAAGCTCAGACACAACCAAAATAAATTAAACTTTTATCATTCATTTATTTTCTATGCACATGAATCCTCCCTCAATACCCATTTCAGCAAAGTTGCATGGATACGGATACGGACACAAATATGGGTACGGTATCAGATATAGATACGGCCATTTTTAAGACCCCCAATATGGATACACTTGAATACGACATTCATATAAAACAAATACACATATTTAACACAATTTTCTAAATTATTACAAGATATTTTCATTACTTTAAAAGCAATATAGACATGTAATTGCTACATACATGATTATAAGTTGATTTAAATATTTATATTAAAAAATGGTAGTGTTGCTTTGGAAGATAACCCAAAAATATGGGTAGCTGAAATAGAAAAACATTTCATTTGTCTTCCTCATTTGGTGTAGGTTTTTGTTTATACCAACTAGAAAAATGAAATATCCCCAATGGATATTTTCCCCAAAATTTCTCAAAGATATCTCAGAAGATTAAGCAGATAATTTCATGCAGTAAACTATTGATTCAACAACAAATACCAGCAAATGCCCAGATAAAAATAACACAATGTGTACTCCGTCGCGAATCCACCTCAAAAGATGAACGGGGTTTCCGTCCAATCCACCGAGAAAGCCTGAAGGTTTCCGTCCTTAGGTTCCGGAATCGAAAGCTAGAAGCTTCCTAGATTCTCCAAGAGAAGAGAAATGAATTCATAAAACTATGCATAAACCAAATGAGCCTCCTTTCCCTCTTTTAAAGCAACAAACTGTGACTTCAGTTTCCCCTTCTCTGTCCTTTCATATTTTCCACTTTATGTCTTAATTAAACCACTTAAAATTAATATATCCATTTAATAATAAAGTGGCATAATAATAGACTATGAAATCTTCTGGCATTAAAATGGATGATCAAACGAACTCGAAAGACGATGTGTGATAGCTTGCCGAAAAGCTCTAGGCGATACGCTCCAAGTCCAACATTGAAATGCCAAGGATACCGAGCTCTGTTGACTTACTATAAATAGAAGTATCTGGAAACCTTGCGGAAACTACTCTGATTAGCCTGAAACAGGAATTACCTAGGCCAAATATCACACTGATCCATGTAAATTCCTAGTTAGCCCACAGGACCATGATAAAACGGCTAACGATGCAACAAGAAATAATGTGCTCGAAAAAGGGGACACTACAGTCCTCCCTTCCCAAAGATTGCTTGCCCTCAAGCAATCGGTATCTGCATGCTGTGACCAAAATGCCTGGATCCCATACCAACCTCAAGGGAGTTGCCCCACTCTGCTACTATGCTATCCTGATGAAAACATGACCTGTAAGGCGAAGCCACTCATTACTCCTCCAAAACAGCAATGCTTCAGTCATACTAATACCAAGATCCCAAACGATTATGCTCACCCGATTACCAACTTTGGGTGAGTAGACATATCTCACGATACATTCGACACTAGACAACCCTCCATCACGAAGAGGTAACTCGAGGCGAGGCATATCACCCATCCTACAATAAGACATAATCGCTCATCCTGAACTACTGAGGTAGGAATCAAACTGCTCCATAGCTGAAATCACCCTGTTACTCCAGTCTCGTGACCAAGACTCAACACTAGTAACTATACCTGGGTCCCAAATCCTGCAGTCAACCTCATCCTCGTCATGGGAATTGGAAATATATTCCTCATCTAGCTCAAAAAGGGGATTATCAAATGCCAAATCAGCATCCACCTCAAACAAGAAATTGTCAACCAACTCAAAGTTATCCAACTCATAATGAAGTTTTGGATGATTCAAAATTTGTTATTTGATCTTTTGGGACAACTATCCAAGTCATAAGTCTGTTGTATGCTATCAAGTTCCTGAAAAAAGTCCGACCTTCCTTTGCCGTCATGTTCCCTGTATTGATTAGTGGCAACAATCTGATTTCTCGCTTCCTGAAGAGCAATTTGTGTGTGCTCTAATGTTTCTTGGGTAACATTAAGCTCCCTATTGAGCTTATTAACATCATCCTCTTTTTCCCTCAATTGTTCAGTATATATTTCAGCAACCTGTAACAGGTAATCACGGTCTGAAAGTAAACATAGATATTCTGATTTCCAAATCTCAAAAGCTGTTTTGACCCCTTGTAATTCAGCACCATAAGACTCACTTCTTGTACTGCTTTGACCTTTTCCCATCTGAGCCTTCCTGTGAAGATCTTCAATAATTTTGTGAGTGCTATCATGATGTACAAGAGCTGCAACAACGACATCATCATTAACTTTCAGCTGACTCTTTATTAAAGCATGCTTCTCATCATTTCCATTTTGAAATGCATTTCCTGATTGGTCATCCAAATCATCTTGCATGAGTGATGTGCTGCTATAAAAAACACATGATTCCTCATATTCTTCACAGATGTTATCATTGTTATCATAGGCCTCAAACCAATTTGTATGAAGAGGTAAGGTTGTTGTTACGTCATCCAACAATTCCTCATAACATGAACTATTAAAGGCATCCAACTGGTTGTCACAATCTTTAACCATAATTTTGTCAATTTCAGCTTCTAAGACACCAAAGTAGAGTTTTGAATACTCTTCACCTGTGATGATTGATTCTTCCTCCACATTAACCATCTTGGCTGATTGGAAACTATTTTCCTTTGTACCTTCATCATGTCCTGTAAGAGATGAATTCAAGGCTACATTTTCATCACCACTTGGCTGCAATATATCTTCTCCCTGAATAATACCGCAAACATGTTCAAGTGACTAGGCCTATTGACATATAAAACAAATCTGCCCTCTTCTCAATTGGTTCTTGCTCATTTCCAGAGATCCTGCAACCTGTATGCCTACTGGTATTCGCTCATTTTCAGTCATAAAATCCTTGAACCTTTCAACCTTATGCTCAATCAATTCAGTTGAGAGCTCATATGCCATGGGTGAGATCTTATGTTCTCCTCTCCAGATTGCCAACAAATCTGATTGTAATTTCTTACATATGTCATCATCCTCATCTAAGATTAAGGACATGATAGTTTTTATGCAAGCCCTCACATTGTCTGGATGATGCTTCCTAAAATTACTTAAGAGGCACTAAAATAACTGTTGAATCATTTTTCCACCACCGAGATTCAACATGTGAATGAAAATTCTAGTTTCCGCCATAAGTTCCAAGATTTTTATCTGCTTACCAAAGGTAGGACCTTTGTCATTATTTAGTCCATCTAAACTATCCACCATTAGCTGTAATACCTGCTTCAAAAAGTTATCAGTATAAGGGGTAATAGGAGCGGTAATCCGTGTGATCTCACTAAGACATGAAGCGACTGCAAGCCTAACATCTTTATGTGGATGGTCCATAAACCTGCGTTGGACCAAAGCAACCATTGCGGGTTGCAAAGCCCAATTGAAGAGCCTACAATTAGTATGGTCTATCCTAGTTAGATATGAATCTATCTCTTCCAATTTGACAAGCACACCTCCCATACCTTTCATATTCTCCAATTGCCATCCAAGGCAAAATAATTCATTTCCTATTTCATTTTCTTTCTGCAGTTCCCTTAAACGTTCACCCTTAAAGGTGTCATTGAATTCCTTTGAGAACACCTTGCCTTTCAGATTTTCCATTGCTCAAATTCCCCTACTCCAGAAATTTGTACCTCACAGTAAATTCTCTGGTAATGTTGATTTGCTTTCCCTTATCAGCAACAACAAATTATATAGTTAAACAGTCATTCACAAGCTGAGTTGAAAATGGAATCTACTACTTGCAAGGAGATATTTTCTGACTCCTTGTCATGTCCCAGACTGTTACAAATCTGCAACTTCTACCTCTAATAATTTTTCACCCAAATCTGATGCACAAAAAATTACCCCTGTTTCCACTGAAAATTTCAGCTCTAATACTACTTTATTCTTTCCTTTTTCTCACAGAAAATTTGTCAAATTGTTTGCTTGTTGGACAACTGTACAAATAATTCTTCGATTCAACAAGCTTGTTACCATGAAAATTTCTTCGCCGTGATTTAATGTTCGTCCATTTTGTATGTGTTTATGAATTTGTTTTTTAACAAGAGATTTCGTCTGTCTATAGCAACTACCCCTTGTTCCAAGACTCACGCACCATGTGCTGTCAACAGAAATTATTTCTCCTTATGCTAAAAATCTTTGCCCAAGCTAACGAAGCCGCTTCACAAATCCTCCAATCAAAATTTACTTGCAGTTTCTTTATCACAAATCTGTCCAACTATCAATTTTTCGGACTTAACTTGCTCGTTAGCAGAGCCAAAATCTTAGACTCCAGCACGGTAAACACCTCTCCTCCACATTGGTTTTAACAAAAACAATCTTTGCGGCTACTTCAAATGCGTTCAATCCTAGACACACATCGAGTTAACCAGTGCATGACCTGCAGCTCTTGAGTAATCTTTAGATCGTTATTCTGGCACGGCTGCTACCTGTACCTCCTACGGCAATTTACCGTCGATGAATCTTGGTCAGCTATTTCCTTAGTAACATTCGTGTTGATTAAGTCTTCCAACAATGACAACATCTATTTCACATAGCTTCAAAGAAACACTCTCGAGTGGTATCATTAGAACCAACGAAGGCCATCCATCCACCCTTCAATGTGCTCCCGTTATTTTTTGGAATAACTTGAACTCAAATTTGACGACAAACTTGAAAAAATGGCCCCAACTGAAAGACAAACACGACAACTAATAATCTCTTGTTACAAGTTTTGAATGAAACATCTGACACCACCACCGGTTATGCCCGTCATAGCTGTAAATAATTAGAACTCTGTCACAGCACCAAATATTACTGTCTGATGTGCTTAGGGGGATATGAACCATTGCTGATTCTTTGTCCGTTACTATTCCTTCCCTTTGATGAAATATAATCTTGACAAAAGTCGACACCGCAAACTCTACAGAGTCTCGTCTAGGCACTTCACGACACATAGATATCGAAACTTTGCAACGTTAAATGGTTAAAATTTTCAGACGGAAGAAACTGGAGTTTCTCTAGACACGTGAAGGTGGTTGTTTCTTTCTGCACAGAAAAAAGCGTTCATACATAACTCCCCAAAAACTCCAACATCTATCCACACTAAGAAATGGCTATGGCACATCCACTACCAGCCAGTAAGAAAATACAAAGTCGCTCTGAATGCTCCAAACTACAAAGACTTGATGCAACCTGTCACTCTCACTGAGTCGAAAAAATTAATTAACAACACTGGCAACTTCAAAATAGTCAGCCCAATCAAGAACGGTCCCAAATTAATACTTATGGCACAAAAAAATTAAAAAAACATAATAATTTCAAACCATCAGAAGATGTAGCGTCCAACATTTAAAGTCATGAGCATGGAGACGAACATGCACATGCACGAAACAACATGGAAAATGCAATCCTCCTACAGTTTGAACAAACAAGAGTCTCTGCGCACAAAGTAAACCTGTCTTCAACAACCTTGGCTAATATGAAGGGCTCGTTATCAAATATTTTCCCCAATTCTGATGTTCTCCACTTCAAATATATCGCCAACAAAAATCAATCCCTGATATTATTTGATTAATATCTCTTCACCAGTAAAATAATATTTTATTTGCAAACTTATTAAGGCCGCTTCCAAGTATTATTCTTGGCGATGAATGAATAAAGTGTCGTTATGAATATGAGACTTGGGTCCCGCAATATTTCATTAATGAAATATTAAGAATATAGTGTGCTTCAATAACAACTCAGAAATATTTGCCTTGGACAATAACTGCCTCCTTATAAGAATATCAAATTATCAAAGCACTTTCGGGACCCACTTTAAAATCTCCTCTCAACTATGCAATATAAACCTTAGTGAAACAGTCATATCTATTTTATGCCAAGTATCTTGCCGTCGCGGTTCTGCTTAATAAAAAAAATATCGGTGCATCAATATATTTTCATAGACATTCTCGGCAGATATATTTAAGACTTCAGAAATACTTCTTTGAAATATACAACCCCATCCAAATGCTATATGGTAAAACAGGATTACTAGTGCCAAACTTAGACGGCTAGCTGGTGTAATCTAGATGCATACATTCAAACCGCAAGTCTCACCAAAATCTGAATATAATAATTTTATTCCAAAACAAGACATCTTTTATTTCTGAAACACTAAATCCTTACAAATTTTCAATGAAGACTTCTCAAATTTCCCTTCTGAACCTCACAAGTTGTAAATTTGTCTATGATAAAACTTCACAGGCTGGCAGGAAAAACCAGCTCTAATACCACTAAAATATCCCCAATGGATATTTTCCCCAAAATTTCTCAAAGATATCTCAGAAGATTAAGCAGATAATTCCACGCAGTAAACTATTGATTCAATAGAAAATACCAACAAATGCCCACATAAAAATAATCTCAGAAATGTTATTTTATTCAATCTTCAGCAGTTTAATAACACGATCCAATCTTAAAAACAGAAGTTATAATCAGATCGGTAACTAGAGAAGAACCTAAAACACAATGTGTACTCCGTCACGAATCCACCTCAAAAGATGAACTGGGTTTCCGTCCAATCCACCGAGAAAGCCTGAAGGTTTCCGTCCTCAGGTTCCGGAATCGAAAGCTAGAAGCTTCCTGGATTCTCCAAGAGAAGAGAAATAAATTCATAAAACTAAGCATAAACCAAATGAGTCTCCTTTCCCTCTTTTAAAGCAACAAGTTGTGACTCTTCAGTTTCCCCTTCTCTGTCCTTTCATATTTCCACTTTATGTCTTAATTAAACCACTTTAAATTAATATATCCATTTAATAATAAAGTGGCATAATGATAGACTATGAAATCTTCTGGCATTAAAATGGATGATCAAACGAACTCGGAAGACGATGTGTGATAGCTTGCCGGAAAGCTCTCGGCGATACGCTCCAAGTCCAACACTGAAATGCCAAGGATAATAAGCTCTGTTGACTTACTATAAATATTAAGTATCTGGAAACCCTGCAGAAACTGCTCTATTGGCCTAAAACTGGAATGACCTAGGCCAAATATCACACTGATCCATGTAAAGTCCTGGTTAGTCCACAGGGCCATGATAAAACGGCTAACGATGCAACAAGAAATAATCTGCTCGAAAAAGGGGACATTACAAAAAAGTTGCATGGTTGAAGTTTGTTTTAAATTGTAATAAGGAATATTTATGTCAATTTTTTTTAAAAATCAAATCACATAGTATTTGGTACAGTTGAAAAATTAAGGATTTTTGGGCACATGTGGGTAGGGAATCCAATGTGTATCCATGCCATATAGTCTCCGTATTCAATACGAATACGGATACAGGGATATGCGCACCCAAGGAGGGGCAAAGGAGTTTCTGGATACTCTGCATTTCAGTTGTTATGCGCCTGAATCCTCCCTCAAACCCACTTTACATGAATCCTCTAGCAATCACCATTTTGATTTCTATACACTTGAATTCTCCATGTGCCCAATCTCCTGCTTAGGCCAAAGAAAAACAAGTTTGGAGTTTGCTTTCTAATAGTAATACCATAATTCTACATTTAACATGATTATAGAAATATTGAAGAAATTAAGAAATGGCTAAAAAATTGGTGTAATGTTCCCTTCATAAGCAGTTCCGCACGATGACCATTAGCCTATTCAACGGGTTCCCATATGCTAATGAGTTAGGGTTAGAGGACTTATGTTGATTGTTTGATCCAGCTTATTTGGTGATGACATGTGTTGTATTGAGCTCAATCAATTGAGATTTGCATAATGCCCTTTTTTGGAGTGAATTTGGTTAATTTGTCCATACTTAACTATTTTTTAATAGTGCCAGGCTAGACACCGACTTGGCCAGTTGGCATTATTTCTATTTTGGGATGTTGGCTAGAGCAACAAATAGTATAACAACAATTTTTACCAATTTAAACTTTAATAATCACAATTGCATTAATTACTAGGTTACAATGATCACACACATGCAAAAAACACAATAACAATACATACATGGAAACCCTTACTGGAGAAAACCACAACAAACTACTTGCTTCATATAATAAGTTCTTTACAAATTTAGAGGCACCAACCCCTCATTCGATTTGTGAACACTTATCCACTTGAGGTACCGACCCCTCATTCAATTTTCCACCTTACTAATGTTGCTTAATCAACAAATGATGGATCAACTTCTTGTTCACAATCTATGCTATATTTCTCTCTCAAATTGATCTTTTAAATCTGCTATGAGATGACTATAAGTCTGCCACAAACTTCTTTCACTGATTTTCTATAATGAAGTTTCTTACACCACCTTCAAATCTGTTATAAAATTGGTCACAAATCTGTTACAAAGAGATCACAATCTCTTCCTTGTAATCTGCTCATCAACTTCATATACACTTCTTAAATCTTCTTTATAATGCTCTTTCTTTTGTGCATGTACTCAATCTATCTTCTTTCAATACCCCACAAACACACTCCTCAAATGATTTTCAAATATCATTTATATTCTCAGCACACCCCTTCATAAGTGGTGTGGATTCTTTCTAGAGAGTCACCCCTATTGAAAACAACTAAAACTCGATTTAATACTCTCTAAGCAAATCGTATCTCTCTTGCCCCATTTTAAATTGCTGACTTAGTGATTCATTAATCGCACCTCTTTGAGCGCAAAATATATCTCTTAACAATTGCACCTTTTTGCTGATTGTCTTATACCCTTAATAAATCATTACATTTGGAGAGCAAAACGATGTCTTAATAACCTGTTAAAGTTTATTGATAAATGTGTTGACCAAGTCAGCCATATTTTTAGTATGATTGCACCTTTATAATGATTTACTTCTTAATCAATAGCAAGTCAATCGCTATAAAGCTAGTCATCCATTTTATGAGGTTGCATTAAAACTAATGTTTGACTCTTAATGCCATTTGATCGTATTCTTTAGTCAAATGTCATTTTTTACATGACATTATAAAGTATAATCAGCACTTATTTAATGGTTATAATTGTTGTTCGATATTTCAAACTTAGGCATTGCTTACAATGATAATGTTGTTCATTATTGAGATTGTTGTCGCTGCCCTTAATCTATTTTCTGCTCTTTCAATATGTGTTCCACAGGGATGCGTCCCCTAGATTTTTGGACCTGCCCCCGTCCTAGGTACAGTACAGGGACAAGAATTTGCCATCCCCAAAGGCGTTTTATTTTTGCCAAATCGGGTATCATCCCCGAAATGATATTTTCAAACCCAGGCGGGACGGGGGTACGACAATCCATACCAAGGACAACATAGCCGTCCCTTCACCGTCCCCAACACGATTGCCATCCCCGACAGCCCAGCACGTAAAGCAACAACCGAATATTGAAACAAAAGCCATTATAAAAGAAATTCTCTTCACTTAGCCAGCCCCACGCGGGTTTAAAAGGCAATAAAAAATTAATAACCCTATTTGAGAAGATAAAAGACCAAAAAAGTAAAAACTTGCTCATTTTACCATATTTGTCAAGAACTTATTGCTGTTTTAATGCAACTGGAAAATGCATTAAGATAGCAACTTATTTTGAATGTTTCAAACATGCCCTATATGCATCTCGAAATTTTATATGCATAAAGAAAGAAAAATGGCGCCATTAAGAAAACATGCTATGCATTTACAAAAACATGCTCTTAAACGTATGCATTTCTTTAAAATATCGCCCATGCATAAAGTTTTTGATATCATACCTTAGAAAACGAATAAACATTTTTCCTCATGATTTCGATGCCCTAGACGGGTTATAAAAGAAACTCTGCATAAAAAACGCAGTCCTTAACAACTTCCCTCAAGAATCGACGCCTTTATTAGGAGCAAAATGCATCTTTAACTGAACTTTGCATGTCAAAGTTAAGAGGAATAAAGATGTAATGTCCCCGTTATTAAATAAATAAAATAAACTTGTATTTGGGTCTTGGTCGATTTAGCTTATCCCGGACCCATTTTTATGTTAACGTAGGGGTTAGTGTTGCCGCGTCGGCTTTATTTGT
>MU228250.1:465565-498289 GCA_018584345.1 Thuja plicata | reverse complement strand
AAGGATGTTTCTACAGACAAACCCCCATAAAATGCACAAATAATCAATAAATAATGCACAGAATACCTGATTCTTAGTGCAAAGAACACTGTTTCATCAAAGCAAAGTACCAAAAATTGACATAAAGGATACACCAACAGATTTAATGAAAAAGTAAAGAACAGAGTGGATTCATTAATCCCCTTAAGTTTAATTGGTGAACCATGAAAGTTTGATGTCATGGATTTCATGGATTTTATATACATTTGACACTATTTATAATTTTGCATATCTATGTTTTCTATTTCCTTCAGCTACAATTTACGTTTGTATTTATGCGATGGATGTATTTTTATGTATGTGATCATATTAGCTTCTATTTGATGATGTTATAGTGTTTTTAAGCTTTACTCAATAATGGGTGCCTGAAACAAGTTTTGAATCCTAAAAAATCTTTGTTTTTCATTTTGTCGAGTCGTAGCCGAGTCATGGTGAGTCGCGGGTCAAGTCGACCTTGCCGAGTCATGGGCGGGTCCGAGTCATGGAACATTGGCTTTCGATATCATATGCAAACTCTATGAAAATCGGCACCACTTACTCTTAAAACAAAACCGTGAGCTTTTAAAAACATTTAATGGGTTTTTTGAATAGAATGGCATACAAATTGATAATATGCAGTTGTATTCAAATTCGCCACTTACTCAAAATAGCTATTATGATTAAATGATGATATGCAAATGTGATCAAAAACCCCACCTGCAGGATAAAAATGCCTTTATGTTTTCAATTTTACATGTAATTATAATTTAAATGGAGAGATATGTAACTGGACTAAAAAAGTCCACCATTAAAACTGTATCAAAATCTTACCAAAATGATGTAAAATTTTGAAATGAGATTCTACACCCACTCTACATGTAATGATATTTTTAATTCATGCAGTTAGCAATAAAAAGTCCACTTTTTAAGGATTTTTAAGCAAGACGTGCAATCTGTCAAAAAACCCCACCTGCGGGATGCTTAAAACCTCTACAACCTGAGCTAGACAACTCCGCTTGATGCCTAAGATAGCTCAAAACGAGCAGAATTCAAAAAGCTAAAATCTTAAGGCAAAAACAAAACTAAAAACTAAACGAAATACCAAGAAAAATGAGAAGAGGATCTGAAGTTTATAAAATCAAGTGTTTGCCAGCAAAGGTGGAAACTTGCTTCCAACAAACGAAGAAATGATAAGCTTGATAAAAACCTTCAGAAAAAAATGCTCCTGGGATGAAAAATCTGAGATAACCAAGGGATGACTGATTACCTCAAACAAGCATCTGTTAAGAGCAAAAAACCTTAGAGAAAACACCTACCAATATATATAAAAATTGTGTAGGGTTGTCAAATTTTGTGAATGCAAAATTGAGGACAACATCTGGGCCCCTAGGAATCGCCCAAGGTGACCCTGCTCGAAACTTGCCGACTCTGGTCGAGTTCCAACAAGTCTAGGAACTCTGGTAGAGATACCCTAAATTTGATTTAAGCAATCTATTAATTTGATATGTATTTATTTCTAACTCAAGAATGTCTAATTATGAATTATGATTATAATGTTTCCTAACTTGCTTGCAGGATCTCAATCAAAACAAAAAGGTACCCCTAAAAACCCTACTTGTATTTTAAAGAAATTATACTCTAGGGCAAAAATTTGGGTTCTACTAATTTGGAGACATTACAAACTCTGGTTTGAATATTGATTGATCTAGCAAGTGGCAGACCTACTTATTGCAATAAAGTTATAAACAATGAGTCACAATGAAATATTATTAATCCTAATGGGCTACAAGGAAAATAAGGTTTAGATTTTAGATGTTTTCTAGATTTATTATCTACATGTTTACTTAAACAAGCTTTAATCATAGAACTTGTAATAAATTACGCATTTAAGATGTAATGTGACAAAATGAAAATTGATTAATTGTTTTGAAGAACTATTAAAAAGCTGAAAAACTTGACATAAAAATCAATGAAACATGTTTATGAAACATTCAAAGATAGAAAGCATGGAATAATTTGATAAAATTGCTGTAAATTTTATAATATTTATTATTTAGATTTATGACCCATCAAGACAATTGCTTCCAATCAAATTATGACAATGCATGACAAGAAGCCTCTTGTGAAGTGTTTGAGTTGAGATTTGTAAAATTGCTCGGCTAAGATATCTTAATGTATTTGTCAAATTAGGCCTCAACAAATGTAAAACAAACCAAGCTCTTCTGTTGCTACTTGTATACAACTCATTTTGGGCAGAAAGAGTAGAAAAACCAACAAATAGAAAATGTTTTCTACCTATGTGGCCCTTGGTTTCCCCACATAGTTAAGAAAAAGATGTGAACGGGAAAAACAAATTCATCTCATTCAAAGAACTCAAGTACTTCCATGCTGATTAGCAACAATCTCCCCTGTTGACAATTAAGAAGAACCACTTACACAAAGCTTGAAACTTATTGAAAATTACTTAAAGCTCGTGTGAAAATGTCACAAGTAAATTATAGAAATCTGTTCCTTCTTATTTTTCATTAAATAAAATTCTCTAATTTATGCTCTAATTTAAAATTGATTCAGCATTCAAAATATTTTCCCATAATGTTAGAGCTAATTGTTCTCAATTTTTTGACACTGGTAATCGGGCTACCCCAGGTTTATGCATCTATAACTAAATCACAAGGCAGTGAACAACGCATTCATAAAATTATCAACTAATCAATAATTTAGAAATGTTCGTTGGGGCTAAATATATCATTGCTTCTCTTCTAAACAATAATTGATGCAATGGCAATGGGGAGTTATTAAAACTCAAATGCAATTGAAAAACCATATATGGCAAAGCACTTCTAACATTTCATCACAATCACTGTGATTGTCAGAGACTTCATATGCATATTAAATTTCAAAAAAAAAAGAAGCCCAATGGTATACCACTTCAGCAAGATTGGAGCCTTCTCTTAAACCTTGAGGGCCTAGTTCCTCAACTTTTCTGGCAAACGGTGCAGCATCGGGGTCAATGTTTCTGCGCTCCTCTGTAATCAAACCCTTTTTCCATGGCAGAAAAGCTATCAGTTTCACGTTACTAACCATTTAACATAGAATTATATTTGCATAAAAGGAAATCCAATTGAGATTCTTGATGAACTCTTAGAACTTTAGCTATTTCCCATGGAGAATTATTATATACATGAGCAGATTTCATAAATATCAATTAAAGAATAATCACAGACAACACCATCACTGCAACTAATGCTATCCAACTTCATTTAAATATGGCAGTTTTCACAGACTAAATACCAGATGGTATTTTACCACAAAGAAGATGGAAGGAAATGGGATTTTGGGTCTTAAGATTGATTGCAACACCAAGGAAATAGTAGTTCTTTCTGCTATCATTTGACAATAAACACAACAGAAAAGACAGGCAGACAAATATACAAGAAGTCAAAACAACCGTAGTAGTGAGGGCACTGGGAGGCTGTCACCGACCAATATATCTAAGTACACAATGTTCTCTCATTTTCCATCTTATTCATGCAAATGAATGTTTCCTACTAGACAGGGTATGAATTCAGGCATTTGTTCTCAACAAAAGATAATAAATACTTCTTTATTATGTTAGCCTTCATTATGTAAAGCATAGTTGAAAAACTCAGACTCACAATGACTCGGCTGGCCCAAAAATTCTAAAAACTCGGGGCTCGCCAAAAAACTCAGGAAAATTTTTGCAATAGCTTGCCAAATTTATTGAACATTTGAACAATTTTGTTGTGTAAAGCATGTCCAATTCAAATTGTGGGAAAGAGTATTTAACAAGCAATGCACATTGATTTACAAAGTCAACCAAATTATATCCACATGAAAACTAAAGTATTTGTTAAACTAGTAAATATTTATCGAGGAAAACTAGTATTACGTAATTTTGAAGTAGAACCTATTGCATCAAAATCATTTCAATTATTTTTTATTAATCAATCCCAAAATAGTAAATAATAATTTTCAAATAACTATATAATTAAATGTACAGTAAATAAATTATTAAATTTTTAAATTTAGAAAAACAAATCATGCAATTCATTTAAGTACTAAATAAAATAGTAAGTGAAGTTTTAGATATTCCAAATTTACTTTTATGTACTTTATAAATAAAACAGTAACATTATATATAAATATATAACATCTTACCATTTTTTTTTAAATCAGAATTTAAAGAAAATATATAAATTATAAACATAAACTAAATTAACATAGATATTATAATATAAACTAAAATATAGAAGATATTAATCTTGAGACTTCAAAATATAGAAGATATTAATCTTGTGACTATTAATCGCCGATAAGTTGGCAACTTATCACTGATAAAATGGTGATAAATGCATTATTTATCGGCCGCAATCGCCTAATAGGGACTGACGGCCAAACAAAAGTTCATTCTTCATCTAGTGAGTTGTATGTTGTTGTTTGGGGAAAAAAAAACATCCAAGGTTTTGAAAGGTGATTTGCAAGGATCTAGAGCGAATTTTAGTGGATTTGAAGAGGTTTTTGAAGCAAAATCAGATTCACAGGTAAGTTTCCATTTTTTTAAAAAATCAATTTATCTTGTCTTTGTTGCATCTAGGTTTATAGAAACCCTATAATAGCATTTCTGAAGTACTCTAAATTGTTTGAGAGTAATGAACAAGATTTAACACCAATTTTTAACAATTTTTTTAGATTTTTTCATAGTTTTCTCAAGAATCTCACATTTTCTTAAAGAATTTCAAACCCTAACACATTTTTTTTCAAGTTTCAACTGTTTAAAATTAATTAAACTAATTTAGTTTGTTTGCTAATTTTTTTTATTAAAATATAACATATTAATTTGTGGTTTCAAATTGTAAGTGTAGGTTGAAATTTGATTAAAATGGCAAATAGAGATTCATCCATAACTGGGTCAACTACAGGGTCTACCAGTGCCTCAGTAGACGCATGTTCATCTGGATATGTAGGCACGCGTCCTAAAGGGGCTAGAAATAAGGCTTGGAAGTATGCCTTCGAAGGACCTGAAATTTATAGCGTAATTTGCATAAAGTGTGAAAAAGTAATTAGTGGAGGCATATATTGCTTTAAATACCACCTTGCAAGCATCACGAAGCATGACACGAGAGTTTGAGGCAACAACAAAAGAAATAAAAAGAGAAATGAATGCCTTGCTCGCTGCCCAAGAAGAGAAAAAATTGCAAAGGGAAAGAGAAAAACTAGCCATGAGGGCAGCCATTTCTGAATCTCAAGGTATCCCAGTCAACTTTGAAGAAGCAGCACTTAAGGGCATAGTGGGCTCTCTTTGTGGCCCATGTATCCGCAAATCCAGTATCCCCTCGGCCACCACTTCTGCTTCTTCTTGTAGAGCACCACCATCAGTGCCATAGTCGTCTTTTGTAGATATGCTATAGTCGTCTTTTATAGATAGATTTTATGTGCACTGAAACACACCTGGAGCACAACCATCATTGGAGGGTACTGGGTGGAATAGCGATGTGCATCGGCAAGTAGAAATTGCTTGTGTCGATTTATGGTACTTCAACAACATTCCCTTCAATGTTACAGAAAGTCTATATTGGCTAAATTTTGTTACCGGAATTACTGTGGCGGGAAAGGGCTACAAGGCGTCTTCTCATGCAAACTTAGTGAGAGGTTAGTTCACTTGTTTTAATTTTTAAATGTTTTAATTTAACTTTTAGCTTTGAATCTTGATAGCTTATATTGACTTTTGATTTTTAGAGTGTAGATTAAAGTTATGTTTTTTTTTTAATTTATAGTAATTACTTATTTTTGTTGAATGTAAGTTATTTTTTTAATCAAAAGTGTGTACTTAACGTTAATTTTACTTCGCACTTGTAGGTTTCTCACAGATGTAGTTTCTAGGGCCAAAGAAGTGGTAGAAGAGAAAAAAATACAATGGAAACAATGTGGTTGCACCATTCTTTTAGATGGATGGACGGATGGCAAAAACCGCACCATCATTAATTTCTTGGTTTTTTGCAAGGATGATTTGTTTTTTTTTTAAATCTTGGATGCCTCTAACAAGGTAAAGGCTGCTGAAACTTTGGCTCTAATGTTAGAGCAAGTTGTAATGGAGGTGGGAATTGATAATGTGGTGCAAATCATAACCGACAATGCAATGGCATATGTGGCAATGGGTAAGATCTTCCAAGAAAAATATAGTACACTTTTTTGGACTCCTTGTGTAGCGCATGTCCTTGACCTTCTTTTGGAGGACATAGGAAAGCTAGATTGGGTGAGACCGATTGTAGAGGAATGAGAGATCACACCCAAGGGAAGGAGTTGGTAAGAGCGGGAGTCACAAGGTTTGCAACAATTTTCTTAACGTTGCAAATATTCTTACTTCTTTAACAACTTTGAAGCAAATATATATGAGTCAAGCATGGCTAGACTCAAGTTATTCGAAGAAGCCTGATGGAGAAAGTGTTGCATACATTGTCTTCGACAACCAATTTGCACAAAGAGCTACATAAATTGTGAAGGTAACTTGTAAACTTAAAAAATTGAATATTTAATTTTTTTGTATTCAAGTCTTTCGTTATTAATTTGTAACTCTAATGATTAATGATAATCTTTTTCTAATTTTCAATTGTAGGTGTCAAAGCCCTTAGTTAGAGTTCTCTACTTGGTAGATGGGGATCAAACCCCAATGGGGTAATTTTTATGAGGCCATGGATAGGACCAAAGAGGCTATCAAAAATTACTACAAGGGGGAAAACCTCAAATTTGATCCAATACGGGAAATTATTGATAGGTGGAACAAATAGCTCCACCAACCCATTCATGAGTGGGGTACTTTCTTAACCTTCATTTTCGCTTCTCTCCATCCTACTCGGATCCCAATGGAGAGGTCGTGGAGAGCCTCATTGAATGCATGCATAGGATGATACCCAAGATTGAGGTGAGAGACCTCATTTGTTCCGAATTGGACATGTATCAAAATGCAAGGGGCAAGCTATTCTCTTCAGACATAGCAAAGAGAGGAAGAAACACTCAAACCCAGGTACAATATTTGGAGTTTTGGATTTTTTCACATGCATGATAAATAGATAAAAACTAAAATATGTTTTCACCTTGTTTTCTAACTCTTCAATATTTTATTTTGCAGATGCTTGGTGACGAAATTGGGGTGGAAATGCCCCAAATCTGCAAAGACTTGCCCTCCAAATCTTATGCCAGCCTTATAGTTCATCCAGTTGTGAGCACAATTGGAGCTTGTCCGAGGCCATCCACACGAAGAAGAGGAACAAATTAGTGCAGAAATGCCTCAACGACCTTGTCTTTGTGCAATAACCTTCGGTTGTGCACAAGATAGGTAGAGGAAACACTAGTTGGTCCACTTGATTTGGATGACATAGATCATTACTGGGACTGGACATCACAGGAGCAGCCTCCATTGTTTACAGAGGATGAGATCTATGATTTGGAGAGGCAAGCTATGGAGGAGGGTGGATTTGTTGTGGGATTGGATGACATTCAGGAGGATGAGGAGGATGAGGAGGTTGAGGATGATGTGTCATTGCCAGTGCCAACGCCATCTACATCTAGGATGGAGATCAAATCACAACCAATTGTGCAGAGGGAGGAGGCGTAGCCACAGCGAACTCCTAGGACTAGACCCTCTACCTCTCCCATAGTTTTTACTAAATCTACTAGGAAGGGGAAGAGGAAGTTGTAGACTATTTTGATTTTTTTGTATTACCTATAGTTTACAAAGACAATTTGCTATTTTTAGTTTGCTTCAAAGTTTAGACTATCAGGCTATGGCAACCAGCCATCAACATTCCACATGAGGATGCCATTTTGTACCCTATTTGCATTTAAATATATCTAGACTCAACTTGTTTGTTTTGTTTACTCATTTATTGACTCATTAGATGCATCTCATTGAATTTTGCAAAAAAATGCATTTCTAATTAAATTTAAGCAATTTTTTAAGTTGCCGATAACGATATTTTCAACTATGGTCTAAAGTATACATTGACTGTGGACATTGTATATGATAATGTTGCATTTAATTTTAATATTGTCACAATGTGTGAAATATATTATTTGTAACTTTTCTATTTTAAGTTAGTTGAAATTCAAGTATTTTTAGGATTTTCTAGATATTTTATTTCCGTTTCATTCAAAAATTTGACAAAAAGTGTTATTAGATGAAGATCCATCAAATAGATTGATAACAATTTATGACTTCAAGGAACTTTCCATTGTCCAAACAACTACAGTGTTTAATCAACTGAAATGTAAGAATGACTGAACTTGTATAATATGCCAAACCATATAATGAATTTGTCACAACATAACTATAGAATATTTTTACTTTACAATAACCTTAGAAATATCATTAGATACTTACCATTGCATCAACCACCCAGAACTGGTGCCTTGCATTTTCTAATGCAGAATCTGTATTACCCAACATTCTTGCCATTGTCTTCCTGGCAGCATTCAGTACGCCTATTCCAGCACTGAAATAATGTGATACAATAAATACTGATGAGATGTACATGAAAAGCATGAATTTGAAACAAGAGACTGGAATAAATGAGTTTGGTAAAACATTAACCTGTACACATCAAATGCTACCACATGACTTGTACAATGGAAAACAATCTTTCACTTTGAATGAATAGTATTGGTTTGGCATGATAAATTTCTATTCATTAAATAAACTCAAAATAAAAAAACATCAACAATCAGGAAACTTAGTGGACATATAATAGAATTTTTATACCAAAATCTACCGTGTAAACAATTAAATAAAAAATCCTAAAGGTAGACAAGTACAAGACAATGAACCAGTCCTTTTTTAGATCTTAATTTTATATAATGGCAGGCTCTACTAACATTATATCCACAGCTCAACATCTAATAAATTTAAATTAGTATAAAGCCATTTATGACTCTACATAGGCAGAAACTGGTTCCACCTATTGCAAATGTACCTTTATTTGAAAAAGTCAAAAAGTTTTATGAAATTTTATCAATTTCTAGAGCTCTTTAGAAAATGGATTTTTATGCTCTGACATCCTACCTGCCTGCACCAGCAACAACAATCTTTTGCTTTGCAATGTCTGACATTGGCCGGCCTTGTGCTCTTACCGCTCCTAAAAGACCTGCAACTGCAACCCCTGCTGTTCCCTGTAGCAAAAATCAAATCATGAAATATTTCATTAACTGTTTGGCATAGCAAAGTATAGACAAAAGACCAGTTTTTCGTATTAACAGGCATCCTATCATTATAATAATATAATTCTAACAGTTAGTCTCTTCCTCCCATGGGTGTATTCCAAAGTTGCAAGGAGACAAATAAGAATACACAGGTACAGTATCGGATATGGATACGGCCTTTTTTTAAGAACCCCAATATGGATATGGTTGGATACGACATTCAGAAAAAACAAATACACATATATGTAACTCAATTTTTCAAGTTATTAGAGGATATTTTCATTACTTCAAATGCAATATAGAGATATAATTGCTACATAAATAATTATAAGTTAGTTTAAACTTTAAATATTTACAATATTTTAAGAATGGTAGAGTTGCTTTAAAAGATAACCCAAAAAATGGCTAGCTGAAATAGAAAAACATTTCATTTGTCTTCCAAATTTGGCATGTTTTTGTTTATACAAACTAAAAAAAGTTGCATGACTGAAGTTTGTTTTAAATTAAGGAAGATTTATGTCAATTTTTTTAAAAATCAAATCACATAATATATCGCACAATCAAAAAATTAAGGATTTTTGGGCACACATGGGTAGGGAATCCAATGTGTATCCATGCCATATCATATTTGTATCTAATATGAATACGGATACGGGGATACGTGCGCCCGAGCAGAGGCAGAGGAGTTTCTGGCTACTCTGGTGTATTCAAGTATGTGGGAGGCATTCTGTAATAACAGCTCAAAGAAGATGAATGGCAATAACGTTCCTAACTTCACAGCTCGTATATCTTTCAATTCGGGGACATTACAGTTATTTGTACATTCAATTGATAATAAGGAGTATTTGAAGGTTTTCCCACTAGGTGAAATGAATGCAACCCCTGCTCCATTTCCCTCCTTACTGCAAGCTCCATCAAAGAACATTTGCCAAACCTCGTTTTCGTTTTTCTAAGCATGTATATCAATTGGGTCACTGTTTTGTAACTCTAGTTGTGTAACTTGAACAGAAAAATTTCCCAAATTGGTGTCACAAAAATGTATCATCTGGTTTAGATCAATGTGTTCAATAACATGTGGTAATCTTGACTCTCTCTTTATCTTGATCGCTTTCCCATTTACCGATATTGTTGCATAAGACAGGTCTAATTGAACATTGCCGCCTACTAGTCCTGTCCATTGTCTGGAAAGGAGCATTCCATAATTAGTAGCTACAACCACAACTGTGACGTCTGTTCTATATGTGGCTTCAGTATGTGAGGCAATTTTAATCTCTAGATCTTTCATAATTCCTACCACAGGAACTGATCTGTTGTCCATAGCATAGCATTTTCCATAAGTGCCATCAACCCAAAGGCCTAGTTCCTTCATGACTGCAAAGGGCATTATGTTGATTGTTGCTCCTGAATCAATCATGCAATTCCTTACCAATTTGGTGTTGATCAATAAGGTCAAATAAAATGGCTCTACATGTGAAGGGTTCTTGGTCAATGTGGTTCCTAGATATACTTCAGGAACTTTCTTGCCGTCAATATAAACATTTCCCTTTTCAACTTCTTTACTATGCTGAATTTTATTCAGTTTATCAGGCAGCTTTGAGATGAGTATCATGGCACTGTCTCTATACTCTGGAATCTTCATCATTTCAAGTAATGGGACCGAGATTTTCATTCGTGTTAAGGTACTAGCAATGTCAAAGGATGGGGTTGTAACTATCTGTATTGGCTTAACAATTTCCAGCTTTTTTGGTATTTCTTTTCTTGTGGAGTTTTGGTCCTTTTGCCATATTAAGGTTTGTTTGAGTGAGTGTTGTATTTCTTGGAATCTGTGGCTTAGTGTTTGTGATTAGCTTTCCTTTCTGATTATTTTATTTTACAAACACACTGGCGGGTCTACCTTGGTCCGGGTTAATTACTCAGTTACTTTTAGCTTGTGCCACTGCTGCAACCGTGAGAGCTTTGATTTCATCCTCTGGAGGTCTTCTCAATCTAGTCTCATTTGGGGGGGTGTTCTTTCTTATCATGTTATCATTATCCTAATCTAAAAATACTTCTTGCATGTAGCACTGTTGGTTGTGTCTTTGAGAACTAGCATCATATTCATACCCATCTTTTGAGGAGTCATACTCGTCATATTTGCCGAAGGGACTCATACAAAGCATATTTATCGTTTGGTCTTCATTGTACTCTTCATATTTTGGTCTTTCTTCTTGTAAGTTCTATGTCTCGGTCTGTCATTTCTCTGAAAATAAGATCTATCATTTTTTGTAACTTTGTATGAGAGATCCTTCAGAGCATTCATGACTTTGTCAAATTTGTCTTTTTCTGAATGGTCTATTTTGTCCTCTAGGGTTATGCAGGAGTATAGCATCATCCCTTCTTCCAACCTTTCCAAAAGAACGCCTAATGTTTTCAATAGTTAAAGCAGTCTTATAGGCTTCTATCAATGTGGGTGGATTTATCGACCTTACCTCATAACCTACTTTACACTCGAAAGCATCCATATAGAATATTAAACGCATAGGATCAGTAGGTTTCATATGTGGAGGGATTTTGTTTAGTAATTTTGTACATCTAGTGTTGAATTATGATACTAATTCATTATAACCCTCTTTAATATTTGTAAGCTCATGCAAAGCAAAATTTGGATTAGTATGATCTCCATACTGATCAAGAAATGCTCTTATAAATTCAGACCATGAGCTAATTGATGCATTAGGCAAACCTTTGTACCATTCTCTCGCATCCTCAACTAATGATTGCATGAATAATTTCATAAAAATATCTTCATGTTCAACTTCAAAGTTATCTAAGACATTTTCAAATGCCTTTATATGATTTTCATCAGTTTAGGCATTATTACCAGCAAAATTAGGCACAACATTTCTCAACTCATTGGTAATAGCATTTGGATACCCTCTAATCCCTGTAAAATCAAGTTGTTTATATCTATCCGGATTCATAGGGACTCTAATAAACACATTCTACGTTTGGTGTTGCTGGTTCTGTATATGAGGAATCTATTGATTTTGAGGACCATATTGGTATTGTTGATACAAATTATTTTGAGGGCCTTGCTAATACCGTTGATACCTAATACCGTTGATAGTATTTTGATTACTCCCACCATATTGGTAACTGTATTGGTATTGAGGTCCATTTGCATTAGGGTCATAGCCATAATTATGATAACCCACCTCTCCTGCAAATGTATATGTCGTGTATCTAGGTGGTTGAGATCATAGTTGTACTAATTGCAGAGTGCTCGATGAGTTTTAAAAACTCACCGAGTTATTCTACCAAGCGATTTTTTTGGGAAACTAATCGCCACTTGGGCTCGACGAGTTTTCTTCAAAAACTCGCCGATTTTTCGGCGAGTTTTATGGAAAAACTCGACGAGTCCAAGTTAAAAACTCAGCCACCTGTTCCTAGTTCGTCATTAAAGTCACCTGCGGCGCCTCTTTGGTCGCCCTTCCCGCTGCCTCTGCCTCTGCCTCTCATGGTAAGGCTTTAATTTTGACCCATTGATCGCCTCATGAATCTCCTTCCCATCTAGTGTCCACAACTTAATTGCACCATTGACACCGACTTCCCGGACTCTGTACGGTCCGAGCCACTTCACCTTAAACTTTATGGGCTTAATCTCATTTTTCCCATTATACTTCAATACTAGTTATCCTGGAGTAAAGCAGACCCGCTTGAGGTGCTTGTCATGCCATGCTTTCCGCCTCAACTGTGCAACCTCCGTAGCCAACTGCGTCATCATCTGACGCTCATCCAATTTATTTACATTATACAATCTTTCCCGCGGGCTCTCCATATCCCCCAGTCTATTCTCGATTTCTATCCTCAAGCTTGGCACCATGAATTCCACAGGAACAACTGCTTCCTACCTATACATCAATTGGAAGGGCGTGTCCAGTGGTCACCTTGTACGTTGTTCGGTAAGCCCATAGCACCGAGGGTAATTTTTCTACCCAATCCTCTTGCTCGACCCCGCGTGACTTGTATATCACTGACACTAGTATCTTATTTGTTGCTTCTACTTGGCCATTAGCTCGGGGGTAATAGGGACTTGACAACGAGTGAAAAATCTTAGACTCCGTTGTGAGCAGTCAAATGACATGATTCACAAAGTGACCACTCTCGCTGGTCAACTGGATCGGGATGCCATACCTTGTTATGATTTTCTCATATATGAATCTCGTTGTGCTCGAGGCCGAATTTTCAAGTAAGGCTCGGGCCTCCACCCACTTCGTCATGTACTCGGTAGCCACCACAATGTACCGGCACCTCCAAGCCCTGCTTACTTTCAAAGGTTCGATAAAGTCCAAGCCCCATCGTTCGAAGAGTTCCTATGCATGTGAAGGATTTAAAGGCATGAAATCCATCTTCAATGGTTTTCCGGCCCTTTGCAGGTGTCACATCCCACGACCCACTCCTTGGCGTCGTTGTGGAACGTGGGCCACCACAACCCTGCTAACAGCACCTTCCTTGTCGTTGTGTCTGGCCCCATGTGTCCCCCTCTTGGCCCTTCATGTGCCTCTCTCAGAACACTTTCTACCTCTTCTTCCATAGCACACTATCGAAGGACTTGGTCTGGTCCCATTTTGTAGAGAAATCCATTAATCAGCTGAAAAGTACAGCTTCTCAATACCAACTTCCATCACTCGCTCGGTCGCATGTCCCTCGAGAACTGTGACGTGGACAAATACTCCCCTATGGTCTTATTCCATGAAAGCAGGATGGCTATGTGGAAGAAGTGTGCATCCGAAAAGTTGTCGTTCACTCCCTCTGGCGGCTCTCCGGACTTAATCCGAGACAGTTGATCGGCGATTACATGGCTCTTCCCGGGTCTCACAATAATTGTGAATGTGAACTCATGTAGTAGCAACAACCATCAACTCACCCGCTCCTGTATAAGAGGTTTATTCACCAGGTACATTAATGCCTGGTGGTCCACGTAAAACGTGAATGATGTTGCCAGTAGGTAATGCCTCAACTTCTGCATGGCGTACACCATCCCCACGGCCTCACACGTTGTGTTACTATAATTCCTCTCCACCCTTGACAACAACCAACTGGCGAAATAAATGGGGTGATCCAGGCCATGATCGCCTACTTGGCCAAGGTTGCACCAATTGCGAAATTTGAGGCATCCACGTGAACGTGGAACTCTTTGTCCCAATTCGGATTTATCAGAGTTGCTGCTCCGACCAGCCTCGTTTTCAATTCTTCAAAAGAGGCACCCTATTCCGTCCCCCACACATAGGGTTCCCCTTTCCGTGTCAATCTATTGAGGGGATAAGAAACTTGGGAGTTCTTTATAAACCACCGGTAATAGCCAATGTGGCCTAGGGCAGTTGCATCTCCACGGACCTTGTCAGGGTCCATCTTTAGTCCAGCCTCGCAAACTATGTGCCCTAATAGCTTCCCTTGCGGCACCATGAACCGACACTTCTTCGGGTTCAGTGCCAACCTTGCCTTTCGACGCCTTTCCATACTCCCCCACAGTCGCCAGATACATCCTCCCCACTGAAGATGGACCAATCATCCAGAAAAGCCCTGAAATTTCCGATCGACATCTTGTCGAAGATGTGGAGGGTTATCTGCTGGAAGGTTGCGGGTGCATTGCACAGACCGAAGGGCATTTGCTTGTAAGCGTACACCCCGTCCTCCACCACAAAGGTTGTTTTCAACTTGTCCTTTGCAATGGATATCTGGTTATATCTAGAAAACCTGTCCATGAACGAGTATATCTCGTGCCTGGCAACCTCCAAGATGGTATCCGTGAATGGTATGGGAAACAGATATTTAATGGTCACCGCATTCAGGCACCTAAAGTCGATGAAGATTTTGATTTGATTGGCCTCCTTCAGAGATATTACTATCAGGGACACCCATTGACTTGTTTGCACTTTGAAGATGATCCCCGCTTCGAGCATACGCTCGATCTCATCATTCACCCTTGCTACATAGTTTTTGTCCATTCGACCACTCTCGCCGTCCGACTCGAACTCTGAAGAGGAGGCAAGCTCCTCGCTCACCATCTGTGTCCGGAGATCGATGACAAACATCCAGCCTTCCACCACAAGCCACCACAAGCCACCCTCTGCCAAGAATCGCATCATACACCTTATTGAGTGGGATCACAACAAAGTCTAGCATGAAGGGTTGCGCGCCAATGGTGACTTGTTGCGCCATCAACGTCCCGAGGGGTTTAATTCCTTGTTGGTCTGCTCCCAACAAATTAAAAGTAGGAGGCCACAATGTTGGCTTTCCAAGCTTCCTCCATGTTTCCTCCGAAAGGACATTTACCACCGATCGGTCATCAACGATGGTATTCGTCAGGAGGGTCCCCGGGGTGCCCATCTCAACAACGATCGAGTGTTTGCCAATGTTCACCGCCAACATGGGATCCATTGCGGACCTACTAGGAACATCTGTGCATTGGTTGGTGTTGGCACTGGATTGGGAGAGAGTGCCCAGCCAGGTCGTCCTCGGCTGAGGCATTGTGCGAAGGTCTTGAACTCTTACAGGTACCTCCATGTTTAACATTTGTCTTAGTATGTTTTCCTCTGCCTCCGGCCGACCTGAAGTACCCGTCGTCCCGTGTGACTCCCGCGCTCAGATCTCCCTTTCAATTTCGTCTCTTGGCTCCCGTACCCTCTGCTTTTCCGTGCAGGGGTCTAGGTACGTAGCATGTCTTGCTTGTGCGCGGGTAACGGCTAGTACTCCTTCCCCCATAGTTTCCTCTATGTCCAATCAATTTACGCCAAGTTTTGGACAATTGGCATCGTCATGGTCTCCCGGCCTGCACCATTTGCATAAGTGTTGTGTTGCCTCTTCCTTCGGACAGTCTCGAGCGAAGTGCCCCCTTTGGCTATAGGCTCTGCATTGGATCATCGATTGGCCTTTCAAATCGTATTAGATTCGGCTTCTTGTATTGTTATTGTTGTTATTATTATTATTATCGTCGTTCCTTCCTCCGTGTCGATTATCCCTGTACCCTCCCAATGATGCATTGTTGTTTATTTGGGAGTTGCTTGCACTGCCTGATGTGGTTGGTTGTTCCTGAGTGAGAAGCACTTGTTGGCTTCTTGTCTTCATGTTGTAGGGACATTCCTTAGTAGAATGCCCCATCAGCTAGCATATGTCACAAAAAGCTTTCTTAGGACACAAGCCTTTTGTGTGTCCATCGAACTTGCACCCCGTACACCAGAATTCTCTTTCGTCTGTCTTGTTGGGACCCCCTTTAATATCTTTAAATTCTTTCATCATCCTTTGCATGTCCTTCTGGAGGGCCTGTACTTTCTTGTTGGACTCTCTGTCACTGCTGTCCCTTTTGAAGAGTTGTCATCCTCGGGCGAACTGTCCTTGTCCTTCTTCTTTTTGGAGGTTTTTGTCTCGCTTTCCAAATCCATTGCCTTATTGTAGGTGTCATCATACTATGTGGGTGGAACTATCTTCATTTTCTTCTGGAGGGATAGTTTTAACCCCTTGATGAACCATCTTTTCTCTAACTCGTCAGTCAGGTAGCTGTCCATTTTTCCCAAGAGTTCCTTGAGCCGCCAACCATAAGCTCAAACCGCCTCCTTTTTCCCTTGTTTTGTGTTGTAGATTTCAGCCACTGTCTCACTGTCATCCCTCAGTAGCCGAAATTCAGTCTGAAATTCCTTTTCAGATTGTTTCACGTGTCAATTTTGGTCTTGTCCATATCGGAGTACCAGTCGATGGCTACTCGCAACGTGGTAGGGAATTGAGTTACCCACTCATCTTGGTCTGTAACTCCATTTGCCGACTAGATGGTCTCACATGTACGGCAATGGCGAATAGGATCCTCCTTCCCGTCCCCATTGAACTTCGGTAGCTTCTGTTTCTGCAATATGGTTGGTCTCCTCATCGCTGCTGCTGGTTGTTGTCCCCCTCCAGATGGATTAGAGCCTACAGGATGTGTTTGACCATTGTGCCCCTATGTCCCTCCGACACTCTTGGTAGCCCCAGTGTCCTCTCCCTCCCCGGCGTCTTCCTCACTCTGTTGGGTCCCCAAGCCTCTGTGCGCAGTATGAGAGAAAAATCCCTCAACCGATGTCAAGTCTCCTCAAGAAGATCTAACCGTTGTCAAGTCTCCTCAATTAGATCATCCCTACTCCTTCCCCTATTTCCGGGTCGGTCACCTTCAACCTGGCTGCCTTTGCCTCCGTCAAATTACTCCTCTACTAGTCACCTAAGCCTTCGTCTCCTTTCAGCTTGTTGCTCGAGAATCAAAGCTCTCTGAGCGGCATCACCCTCCTCTATGTGTTCTCTTCTACTTTTATCTTTATTTAACAAGTTGGGCATTAATTCTTCCTACGTGAATTGTAACAAACCATGATAAATATAAAAGAGCACTTTTTATTAATTCATCACTCTTGTACAATGTATGTCAACAATATGACAGAATCATAACAATGTGGAAGTGCCCTCTTTTATTTTCCTTCCTCTTCTGAAAATTTAGTTATTGCTTTGCCTTCGTCGAGTCCCATCGCACTCCTCTTCTCAGCGGTTATTCTCCTCATAGTTACAGAGGATTCGCTATCGTCGTTGTTCTCGCTCGATCTCTTCCTGTCGGTTCCTCTGGGCTAGGGATGTTTGTGCCAACAAGCGAGGGAGATGGTTCATCAACCAATTGACTGCCAGACTTAGTTCAAGAGCGTTCCACACGGCACCCTCCAGGACTTCCTCCTGTGCAGCCTCCCTCCTCACGTAAGTCTCGATCGCTGCCTGTAGCAGAATCATAAAGTCTGACGTCAAGGCGTGTTCTCCCTCATAAAGTTCTCTAAGTCCGTTGTCATCCCTCTTGGTACCATCATTGTAGAGAGGTTGGCTCATTATCCTCCGTGCGCCATTCAATCTCCGCCACTTCCTAGGTCTATATGGCAACAGCGCCAAATGTTTGCCTCGATGGGTAAAATAGTAATTGCAGACTGTAAATACACAAAACATAATATATGTATGCCAGAGAGCCAACTCTTCCATTAATTCATCAATCTCATGTATACAAATGATCACAGTAGCATCAAATACCCGTAAACACCATCAGGCCTTACCCGAAGGTAGTACATACAATATATCTGGACCAAAGGGGTGCGATGCCAACTATCACAACCGTACCCCAACTGCCTATACTTCGGCCAACTAACTAAATACCAACGAAACATAACAACATATCATTATTCCCAACAACAATCATGACAGAGAATTCTCAGCAAGTCACACACACGTATAAAGATCTCTGTCGCAACTACTAACTTCAACAACACTGAGATTTCTGCAAAAATATAAAACACTAGACAAGAGAAGCATGAGAATGTAAGAGCATATAGTCATATACTGAAATGACTTCATGGAAAACTAGAGAAAGAACCCATGGATGGACTAAAAAAATCTTGGTTCATTGAAGTTTTCATACCATCTGTTAAATCAAGGCAAACTTATTCAAATTTCAATTAAACTTATATATATATATATATATATATATATATATATATATATATAATGCTTATACTAACAATATTAATGTTATTGATTTGAGGAGAAGAACTATATGTATGAATTGTAATTCTGATATGATTTCTCAAACTGAAAGTGATCGTTGTTCAATATACTTCACACTAATTGATTTCGGTGTGAGTATAGAACAGATCAATCAGCATATATATCTTAGTGTAATCATGATGGGTCACGTCTATGATAGACGTGACTCCTTGAGGAGTCACGCCTGTCATAGGCGTGACCAACTGTCGTACTCTATGGATATTAATATTGACACCGATTCATATTAATGATATCGACTAATACGATACCAATTGGTTTGACACCGATTCAACATAAATACCAAAGTCATCAATTTAATACCGATCCAAACATAATTATAATATGATACTAATGTTATTGGGTGATACCGATTCAATTAGTTATCGGGTTTTGATCACAAGGAGAATAATAATAATAATCTTATATATGTTAATATATATAATGATAATAATTATTATTATCATTATATATATATATATATATATATACATGTCTCTTAATCTGATCATTATATGCTTTAGTATTAATAATATAGATTTATCTGATCATGGCTATATGCAACAACACTCCCTCTTAGCTAAGGAAGATAAATCATATATATATATCACATTTCTCGTGATAAGAGGTCTCACATATCTCGTGAAGATAAACATCACATAACACATGGTGATGAGTATCACATAACTCGTGGTACTTAAGGTATATCACATAACTCGTGATAAGAGGTCTCACATATCTCGTGAAGACAAACGTCACATAACACGTGATGATAAGTATCACATAACTCGTGGTACTTAAAGGATGATATGCTTGAGAATATCACATTCTCCTTATACATCCTAGCTATGATATGTGCACTGACATTACATCACATAATGTCTACCATAGCAGATCATGGCACATCCATGACTGATATCAAGTCAGTATGATATCAATATTACAAGATCGTAATCTTATAATATTTGAATACAAGTGTTCATTTCCAAAAGATCGTCACCTTTTAGAGATGAACACAGGGGGAAGAGCTCATAAAGTCATATATCAACACGTGACAAAAGAAGTTTACACATTAAACATCATATTTATATATATATCAGTAAAGATTACAATGCAAATTACAATTCAATCATACCAAGACCTTTCTTGAAGTGTTCAACTTCTGTTCTGGCAAGTGGCTTGGTGAGTATATCTGTTGTTTGATCTCGTGTACTGATATATTCCAACTGAATCACATTCCTATCCACCATGTCTCTCACATAATGATAAGGAATCTCTATATGCTTGGATCTATTGTGAAATACTGGATTCACAGAGAGTTTTATGCAACTCTGATTATCACAATGGATAACTGTAGGTTTCAGGGGCTCACCGAATAATCCCACAAGCAATTTCCTGAGCCATGCTGCTTCTCTTGCTACTATAGAGGCTGCAATGTATTCGGTCTCTTTAGAACTCTGAACCACTGAAGATTGTTTCCTACACATCCAAGATATCATGGCGGATCCCAAACTGAAGCAACAACCTGAGGTGCTTTTTCTATCAATTACACTTCCAGCCCAATCCAAATCTGTGAATCCATGTAGATTCAAGTTGAGTTTCTCATATTTGAGTCCATAATTTAGAGTACCTTGAAGGTATCTCATAATATGCTTCGCAGCCATAAGATGTATCTACTTAGGCTCACATATCTCCTTAGGTTCACACATAAACTAACTCAAAGCATTTACTGCATAACAGATATCCGGTCTGGGATTAACCAGGTACATCAAAGATCCAATTATCTGTCTGCAGAGGGTAGGATCTGCAAACGGAGAATTTGTTGCTGCCTCCTTCAGTTTATGAAGGTTTGTTTCCATGGGAGAAGACATGGGTCTGCAATTTATCATACCAAATCTCTTCAATATGTCCAAGGTAAATTTTCCTTGATAAAGCACAATGTTGTCTGAGTTCTGCCAAACTTCCAATCCAAGGAAGTAATGTAGACGGCCTAAATCCTTCATTTCAAACTCTTTAGAAAGATCTTTCTTATATTGATCAATAAGGTGATCTTCGCCTGTAATCAACAAATCATCAACATACAAGATTAATATTAACATATCACCTTTGCTTTGCTTGAAATATAGATTTGGATCTGCATCATTCTTAGAGAACCCCAATTCCATGAGATAGCTATCGATTCTTTCATACCATGCCCTAGGGGCCTGTTTAAGTCCATAGAGAGCTTTCTTCAATCTGCAAACGTGAGATTCTACAGTGTGAATCTCAAATCCTTTTGGTTGCTCTATGTAGACTTCTTCCTCTATTTTTCCATTTAAGAATGCAGTCTTTACATCCATTTGATGAACTTTCCATCCTTTGGCTGTTGTGATGACTAGAACTACTCTGACTGAGGTATATCTAGCAACAGGTGCAAATGTTTCCTCATAAGCAATTCCTTCTTTTTGTGAGAAGCCTCTGGCAACAAATCTGGCTTTATGTTTCAATATACTACCATCTGCAGCATGCTTGATTTTAAATAGCCACTTGGATGAAACAATAGATTTTTCTTTAGGTCTTGAAACAATTTCCCAAACATCATTTTTTGAGATAGACTGGTATTCTTATGTCATGGCATCCTTACATACTTGATGTTTGAGGGCTTCTAATGTATTAGAAGGTTCAAACTTAGAGAGATCATTCATTAAAGCCACATAGCTGGAAAATCATCGGGGTCTTTTACTTTCTCTAAAGGTCCCTGAAGGAGCTACATAGTTCTTTGCTTCTTCCATTGTTTTGGTGGCCCAAAGTGGTCTTTTCTTAATGTTCTCTTGAGGTGAGTTTTGTACTTCATTTTCATCCTCTTCAGAATACTCCGTCTGAAGCTCAGGAGCAGGATCCTCTTCTGGGTCTGAAGGTGGAGTATTACTTTCTGACTCAATAGAGTTTCTAGCCCTTTTAAAGGCTAGGTCTTCCTCAAATATTATATCTCTGTTGAGTTCAATATTGCTATGTCCAAGTACAAATACTCTATAGGCTTTAGAAGTTTCACTATACCCAACAAAGATTCCTTTTCTTCCAGAAGGTTCTAGTTTTGTTCTTTTCTCTTTAGGTACATGAAAATAAACAGGACATCTGAATATCCTTAAGTGAGTGATATGTGGCTTTATACTTGTGAAAACTTCTTCAGGAGTTTTGTCTTCAACACGGGAGTGAGGACATCTATTTTGTATGTATACAACAGTGTTGGAGGCTTTTGCCCAAAGATAGGTTTCTAAATTTTGATCAAGGAGCATGGCCTTAGCTGCTTCTACAATAGTTCTATTTTTCCTCTCAGCAACCCCATTTTTTTGAGGATTGTAAGGAACAGTGAACTCCCTCTTAATCCCAACTTCTTTGCAAAATTCTCTAAAAATATCAGAGGTGTATCACCTCCCATTGTTAGTTCTTAGGGTTTTTATTTTCTTCCCAGAGGAGTTTTTAGAGAAGGATTTGAATTCCTTAAATTTCCTAAGGATCTCTTATGATTCTTTTAACTTGAGAAAGTAGATCTAGGTTTTTCTGGAGAAGTCATCAACAAATATTACATAATATAGAAACCCTCCCACAGAAGGTACATATATGAGTCCACATAGGTCAAAGTGAACTAGTTCTAAGACATTACTCGTTTTACTAGAACTACTTTGAAAAGAACTTAGTATTTTTGCCTAGGGCACACCCCTTACATGTACCTAAATGATATTGCTTTAACTTAGGTAAGCCAATGACTAATTTTTCCATGGAAGATAAGGCATGAAAGTTTAAATGTCCTAATCTTCTATGCCATATCTCATTAGAGTCTGCAATTTCATGAATTAGAGAAAGATTAGGTTCAATAGATACCTCATACAAGTAGCCTTTTCTATACCCTATGGTTATAGCTTTCTTGATAGAAGAATTCTTTGGCCATGCCAACACCTTGCTATCCATAAAGGTTACTCTATACCCATTATCCTCAAGTGCAGATATGGAGAGTAGGTTCCTCTTGATGCCAAGAACGAAAAGAACTCTGGTGAGTTGAATAGACATGCCCGACTTCAACTTAATGGTGCAAGTTCCAACACCTTTTACTGAATGAGAAGAGTCGTCTCTAATGGTTACCTCTTCATCAATTTCTTCTATCATAGAGTCCAATAGCTCTCTATATCCAGTGATGTGTCTTGATGATCCACTGTCTATGATCCAAGTATTAGATTTGTTGGATACTTGATTAGAGAGAGCAGAGTAGAATACATGTTTCTCTGAATCATGCTCCTTTTATTTCTTCACTTTGGCAAATGTAGCTAGCTGTTTAATTCTATCTAGACATCTAGCTGCATAATGCCCATATTGATCACATCTCAAACATTGAATGTGAGAAGTATCTTTCTTAGATGAACCCTTTTCATGATGGTCCTTCCTCTTCTTAAAGTGTTTCTTCTTGCCTTTCTTGTGAGAATTTACATTTAACACTTGAAGATCCTCATCTATGTTCTTTTGTTTGATCCCTTTCTTGTTTTTTCATGACTCTTCCTGAAGACAATCAGACCTTAGTCAATCAAAGTTTAGAAATTTAGACCTTGCACTAATGCCTTGAACAAAAGTCTCCCAAGTGTTTGGTAGGCCACCTGGTGCAATGAGTGTCAGTTCTTTGCTCTGAATTGCATATCCAAGTACTGCTAATTCATCCCTTAGAGTGGAAATTCTCATTAAGTATGCATTGTTGGATTCTCCTTTATTCATAATTATATGATTAATTTCCCTCTTTAGGGCTAGGGTTCTGCTAGCATTGTTTATCTCATACGTTCTTTCGAGTGATTTAAACATATGATAGGCAGTCTCATATTTTGTCAGGATTAGCACTATATGGTCTCTAACACCATCAACTATGATCTTCATAGCCTTTTCATTTCCTTCAATCCAAGTGGATTTCTTGGGATCATTCTTTGGCTCTTATTTCTCCTCCTTTATGAATGTCTCGACTTTATTTTCTCTCTGAATCATTTTAATTCTGAATTTCCATGATGAGAAATTGTTTCCTCCTTCAAGTCTATCCTCAAATCTAATAGCGCTTGCCATGGAAATGTGATGTATTATAATTGATATTGAGCTTCTCAAGTTTGAGAGCTTCTTGGATCTTCCTTTACCAGTGCTCTGATACCATGTTAACTCAAGGCAAACTTATTATTCAAATTTCAATTAAACTTATATCTATCTATATATATATATAATGCTTATACTAACAATATTAATGTTGTTGATTTGAGAAGAACTATATGTATGAATTGTAATTCTGATATGATTTCTCAAACTGAAAGTGATCGTTGTTCAATATACTTCACACTAATTGATCTCAGTGTGACTATAGAACAGATCGATCAACATATATATCTTATTGTAATCATGATGGGTCACGTCTATGATAGACGTGACTCTTTGAGGAGTCACGCCTATCATAGGCGTGACCAACCGTCGTACTCTATGGATATTAACATTGACACCAATTCATATTAATGATATCGACTAATACGACCGATCGGTTTGACACCGATTCAACATAAATACCAAAGTCATCTGTTTAATACCGATCCAAACATAATTATAATATGATACTAATGTTATCGGGTGATACCGATTCAATTAGTTATCGGGTTTTGATCATAAGGAGAATAATAATAATAATCTTATATATATATTAATATATATAATGATAATAATTATTATTATTATCATTATATATATATTGATATATATACATGTCTCTTAATCTGGTCATTAAATGCTTTAGTATTAATAATATAGATTTATCTAATCATGACTATATGCAACAACACCATCATTACTCAAAAATATGAAGGTTGTGCCCCTTCATCTTGTGAGGAGGCATACAAGAGAGAAATGACCATCAAAAGCAAAAAAAACATGTACTCCCACTCCAAAAGAAAAAGTGAAGACAATGGTGATTTCAGTTAAGTAATAATATTGAAACAAAATCAGTTCGATCATCTACTAAGAGATATGCTCTAAACGATGGAGCTTAAAGAAGAAAAGGAGAGTCCAATAATGAGAAAAAAGATTTGTGATGCACACATTGCTAGGTAGAGGACCGTACCAAAGCCAAATGTGCCAAAAAAATGTTCTGCGAAATTCGTCAAACAATGGGCTATTCAACCAAGGACTGCTCTTATGACTTGAAGAATAAGAGTGATAAAGTACTCTTTACTTGGAGAGAGTATTCAACTCCATCCATAAAGCCATAAAACAACAAAAATACATTTGTACGCATCTATTGCAATCAAAGGTAAAATAATAATAATGTGGGAGGTCAAGGTCAAGTAAATTACCATTCCAAAGATCACCCTTTTATACAATGTTGCCAACATAGCGAATGGGGCACCTTTTAAGGGACTGCACGAGAAGTTATAGTATTATGTTTCTCTATAGATGGTGTGGATCCTAAGAACATGACAAAACAAATTGTCCAAAGAAAAAATTGAATTTGAATGTCAACATGATTGATGTAAAACGAAATGGATAATTACCAGCATAACACAAACCTTAGAAAAGGAAGCTACATATGTGGACCCAATATAGAAAAATAAAGATTTTTCAAAACAAACGCAAGGGAGCATGTCATAGTGAAGGAACGTTGTCATTCCAATCAAAATGCAGGTATTGTAACCAGCCTATTAGAGCCAAATAATATTATTGCATGTAAGGACTTCAAACAACTATGCTACCAAAGGTAGTGGGATTGCTTCAAAGAAGTTTGAACTAGGGAATGTTGTAGTCAATACAACGAATGCCAATGGTGAGAAAGAACATGCACAAAGCTATCGAACCTAGAAAATAGGATACCAAGGATCCAACAAAAGCATGATCACATGTTATGTACAATCAATTTGTTAAGGGATTAGCTATGGTGCACATGCAAATACTTGGGAAGAATATTACAAAAAAAACATGGATGACCATGACCAAGCTTGAAACATGACTCCAACTTTGATTGAAAGGAAATGATTTTACTCAAACCTGAAACATGCCAAAAAATATATATGGGCACAACAAGCTACAGACAAAATATACAATTATCTCTATTACTAGTTCAACCCCTTGAACCTACAAGTTTGAGTTTGATCCACCTTGGATACATATCTAGGTTTGGTTTGTAGTCTGATTCATCCAAGGTCCTTAAAAGACACTCGGACTAATTCATTCAAACCTACCATGAATTCATAGGATACTCTCTTTTGTTGTCACTGAATACATATTGTTCCCTCTATAAATTGTTGCAATCCCATAGGAAGACGAAACAAACAGTTGAAAATACTAACTTGTCGAAATTATTTTGCCCTCAATCAACTAAAACCCTAAACTAAATAGTTTTTCTCATCCTCCCCCGGATTGCTTGGGGTTCATGAGAGAAACATCCATCCATAATCAAAGCAACCCCAACATTTTCTCCCTCTGCTCTTTGGTTCAAGGAAGGCATGTGTATGTAGAAGATAGGTGACCACCACCCGATGGGTTGACAGGAGCAGGGAATGAAAAGGAATTTTAATTAGGGTTAAAAATAACAAGTTTATATAACAATTATTTTATTAATATAATTATTTTAATTAAAATAATAAATTTTAATTGTAAATCTAATGTTTATTTATATTTTTATTGATATCAATCAGTGAGTTATAATTAACATTACATAAATATCATTAAAATACTATGTTGCCAAATTCTTCCTTGGCAACCCTAAAGTCTAGTTTGGTTCTTGCAAAAGTCTGTTGCAAACCTTCAAAGTCCGCCCAAATTCTATCAGAGGATCCTGGCACGAATTTTGTCGTTTTTATGGTGAATTTGCAAATCTGCGGCGAAACCCTAGCCGAATTTGGCCAAAATGGATTTTTTTTACTTTTTTAAAGTTTCTTTTTGGTCTATTTTCTTCAATTTGACCCTCCAACCCTAAAATAGACCACTAAAAAGGCCTAAAAGGTAAAACATATGTCATTTGGACTAAAACATTAATATATACGATGGTGTATTTCGCTATTTGTTGCTCCATACATGTACATATACACATACACACACATGCATACATGCATACATACACACATACAAAGACATATATATATATATATATATTAAGAAAACATATGTTTTTGTACAGACGAACCCAAAACGAATTCAAACCCACTCCAAAAAAATATTGAATGAATTTTGAACCCAATTCTGAACCCGAATCTGAACCGGCTACTTAGTTAAAATAATATAATTTTAAACAAAAGATAATTATTTACTCAATTTCTTACATATCCACACATTTTATATGCACTTTTCCCTCTGTAAATTGTTGCAATCGCATGGGAAGATGAAACAAACTGTCAAACCCTGAACTCAATAGTTTTGCTCATCCTCGCCATGATTGATTGGGGTTCATGAGAGAAGCATCCATTTATAATCAAAGCAGCCCCATCACTTTCTCCTTCTACTCTTTGGTTCAAGAAAGGCATGTGTATGTAGAAGACAATTGACCACCACCCAATAGGACGAGCAAAGACAAATTTAAGGGAATGAAAAGGAATTTTTATTAGGGTTAGAATTACAAAGTTTAAATAAGAATTATTTTATTGATACAATTATTTTTAATTAAAATAGTAAATTTTAATTGTAAATCTAGTTCTTAATTATATATTTTATTAAGGTTAATCATTAGATTTACAATTATCATTACATAAATATCATTAAAATAATATAATTTAAAAAAAAAATTATTCACTCAATTTCTTACATATCCAAACAAATTTTATATAGATTGTTTGAAGATATATATGCTACATTATATTGCATTTGTCCAAAATTTAAAAAGAGTAACATTTCTTAATAACAAAAAATAATGTAATCTCAATGGGGTTGTGCTCAAATGGCAAGACCATAAGGTTCTCATGTTGGATATCCACGTTCGAATCGCCCAAAGTGACATCTATGTGGTCTTTGTGACTTGACTTCATTAGGTGGCTTATGTTGTTTATGTGGCTTCTAAGTTGATTATGTTGAATGGGGCGGAGGTCCCCCTTGTGACTTTCATTTGCGAGCTGGCCCTACCAGCTATTAATCTACAAAATAAAATACAATAAAAAATTATGTAAATAAATTAAAATGCTTATTAGTATTACAATTAATAAAAAAATTATGGTTATGTAAAATGCTTTCAACAATTAATAGTATATATTAAAATTTAATATTTTATAAGACAAATAATATTATATATTAAAAATATATATGTTTTATTATGGGTGAACCCAAAACAAACCCAACCCCAAATTTATTTTTTGACCAGACCCTTGAACCTAAGCCCGAACCTAAGCCAGTACCAAGACTGCTAACTTAGACCATTACTCACACTAGACAGTATTCCCTAGGGTACCCCGTAAAAAAAATAACTGATTGTCAAGATTTGTCTTGGGTTTGAGCACAAGACAAGTAATAGCTTTTGTCACACAAGTGAGAATTTATAAGTTTTTAAGGAAACCGACATAAAACCCACAAATGGCAACACCTTCCTATTGGCTAAAGCAAGGACCAACAATCCGATAAACAAGATTTCAAACAAATAACCACTAGATCATTAACAATGCATGATTACACAAATTGAAGGGGTACATTACATGCAGAGCACCCCCTAGATAGACAGGTATTGTAAATAAAAAACATGAAGTTTGATCTACTTTCAATTCAATCCATGAAATTATAAACATAGTAAAGCAAGCACAAAGATGAAACATGGAGCAATATTTCAACAACATATGTATAGTGTCACCTATCATTTAGAATTTTGTGCCCAAAGAAGTTATTTATAGCTTACAAGATTCCAAATTTTTGGGATTTATCATTTTTCTATAAGAAATCAATTCTTTGAATAACAAATCCTTAACTTCTGAAAAGTAGGAAAGAAAGAACTTAAAAGTAAAATCTATTCCTAAACAAATAATATATAAACACCAATTAAAGCTACCTAAAAATAGGCCATGGTCCACTCTTTGCAAATAAAACTTCTAGAAAAGACAACTATAAATAGCCACAGTCAAAAATATCAATTTAATGCATGAGTCTCCACTGAGATTCTAAAGCAATTTTGCTCTAAAACCTATCAGATTCACTAAAGGACCCTTCGACCCCAATTCCCAATCTCTTGACAACTTCACCAAACCAACTTGCTGACTCAAATCCAATTGCCTGCCATGGAAACAAAGCAAAATCAATTGTCAAGCCCTAGATGGTTTGTCGATGATCTCACCAATCCATTCCAATTGAAAGCCATTGCCTAGGGTTTGAAATGGCTTAAAATATGGTTTCTACATATGCTTATCTGCTCCATTCAAAGCCTAGCGCTAAACCATTGGAGAAGCTGCAAATTTGATATCATTACATCATCAAATTCCTAATTGACATCCATTACTTCTACTTTTCTTTATTGATCATTGGACGGTTTTCCAAGGACAAGAACTCAAAAGTTTGAGTTTCTGATTCATTAATGAAATCAGAGATCTTGCAAAGTTTCCTAAGCTGCCACCATATAGTCACAAAGAGATCTGCTACCTTAGGAAACTGAAACAATGCTTTCACTGCTGTTAATTTGTTAAAGGCTGGAAAACTTATGAGCATGCATTCCCAGTATCTTAGACACCGTGAAAACATCATATCAGACTTAGGCACACCTGCATTTAGCTTTATCATTTGAATACTGGTATTGAATACCTCCAGGTGCCACTATTGGGTGATGCTGCTACTCAAATTCAGCCCTTTAAACTTAGTCACTTCATATCAACATTTCTGTGACCAATCAGCATTCAGGTGCCCTTTTTTATCATCCATGACACTTGGAACACTAGCAAGATGCAATTAGACACACCAAATTGCTGATGTTGTCACTTAAACTCACCTTTTACCTCCCAGGCAGAATCCATGTTGGGTCCTCTGCATGCGTATTTACCATCATGACACTTATAAATAGTCATAGGCACCTGCCGTATGACTTCTGCCCCTTTAAAAAGAGTCATATGTGCCTATTTTAGGTCTTTCTGTCACTTAAAGCATGAAATCCTATTTAGGCACACATGTACCTCACCATCTATGTCACTTGAATTTACTTCTGGGCACCTCCTTTTGAGAGAGGCACCTAACTGTGCTACAAATCAGGCATACATACCTTACCCCCTATGGGATTTGAACATGTGACCTCTCTTTCAAGAGCAAAAGTTCTCCACCACTAGGCCAACTCGGGAAGAGAGATGAGAATCATGTAAATCTGGAGATTTGTCGTGTTGAAAATAGAAGACAATGCTCTTTATATCCTCTTCTATAGTAACCCTCTTAAGGTCATTGGTGTCCATCTATTCTACCATTTTGGGTAAGTTCTAAGTTTTCTAGGTGAGGAGCAAGCTCAATTTATATTGATGGTTCGAAATGTGCTATAGGTCACTAATACAGCTTGAGAGTGAATAAAATCTCCATTTTCTGTTTCTATGCACTGCACTGAGGTTAATAGGTTGCCTACTGAGAACAGATGTGTGGAAATATTTGATGTTGGGATCTTCATTATTTATCCACTCATCTCTTGATCTTTGCTTCCAATAAGATTCTTCTTTTTTTTGTAGAGTAACCAGCAATTGTACTAGATTTTCTCAGGCACATACCAGGTTTCTTAGTCTTTGCTCCCTTGTACACCACCGAACCCCTCCAAGCTCCTCAATTTGGCCAAATATGATCCCAAACCCTGTTCTGTATCAGCATTTTGATATGCTTTTACAGTACTTTAGCTTTGTATAAAAGTGAATATTTTATATCATGGGATGGTTGGGACTTTGATCTATCATTTCACTACTATGTGTTTGAATCTCAAGTGACAGCCATTTTTTCTCAAACCTGAATTTTGTGTTTATCTCTTGAAAGGTCTTACAGATATGTCCATGCAAATGGGTCAGTGATCCCAGAGAGATGTTTCCTAACTTGTGCTTCCATCATCCAAAGTCCAACTCTGCCACATGCATGTCAATCTCAAGCCGGTTAAAAGTCTTTCTTTTTGTTTGATTAAATCCTACTCTTCTGCTTAGAAGCTCAAATAGGGTTAAAATCCTGCATGATGATAATAAGGTTTTGCATAATGGTGCTCAGTAACTCGTGATAACGACATATTGGATCATTGTGTTTATAATCCAATTTTGAAGCTCTTGTATCATGGTTATTATGCTCTTTCCATATAAATGTATATAGTATACACAGACTGATGATGTAGCATATTTCAGAAATTCATGCAAAAGAGGATAGAATGAACTCCCAAATTGTAAAATAGAAAAAAATTGGGATCATCCCTTACTGGAATGTCATTTTATTTAACTATTCTTTAGATTGTGGCCTACCTGAGGTAGTTTTCATGCTATTATATCACTGAACGTGTAATTGGATTATACTTGTCTTGACGTAGTTATTGTATTTTTTTACCGTTATATCTTGAGATTGTATGTGTTGATGCTCTTATCTTGGCCATATCAGTAATGTCCCCTTTTATGGTTTGTGGTTTGGATTAGCCTATCATTGGCCCTCGTAGGCTAAGTTAGTTGGTTAGAGGGTCTCAGTTGGCAGAACTAGAGGCTGATTTCCATTCCGGAGGACAAGAGAGTTCAGGATTTCTCTTCGTTTGGCACACTTACTATTTATAGTAAGCATCTATTTCAGGAAAGTAAAGATTTCTCTTTATAGCAGAGAACCTAAACAGGTTATGTTGCAGTGTTAAGATTTGGCACCTCTAGCTTGAGCAGATATTCAAGGACTTAGTATTTATAGTAAGTTAGTTTCGTAGAGCTGCTATTTTTGGCAAGGCACCTGATCATGGCATATGCAGTGGTTCCCTTGACCACCAGTTGACTCAGTGATTTGAATTGGATGGCACAAGTTCATGTTATTAAATTATTAATAAAGTGAACTTTATTAATAATTTAAATTTATTATAAAGTCTATTTTAGAGTTATAAAGTAAATGGGGGCCATGAGACATTATTAAAGTGCATTAAGTTATTAAATTAATTGGGCGCCTAAACCAAGGAGGTTAAGAATTAATATTACAAACTCAATGCAAAGCCATTTTATAAGTCATTAAAGTGACTTGATTGAGAAGCCTCTTGGTTCGAACTTTATTGAGGAAATATATAAAGCCTCCTCAAGAAATCGATTTCATCGTTATGTTATGCATATGAGCTTTTTGATTGGTTTCTTGGAAGTTTTGGGAATTGCGTATGAGATAATTTTTGCACATCATCAGCTTTGGAGGGCGACAATTCTTCAGCGTTTTCAGCAATTTCAAATGGTGCAAGACCCATTGAATTTTGCATGCCAGAGATGGCTTCATTCTGGAGTCATATTTGTGCCAAATTGGAGTAGATTTAGAGTGTTTAGCGAATTCAATAAAGGTGATTGCAGTTTTCAGCTTGGCGTGAATTCTGAGGTGGAGAAATCATTTTTGAGTTGCTTTTTTGGAGCCATTTAGTGCTGCTTTACAATATCAGACCTGGGAAAGTAAATATCAGAAAATGGGTATGTTGGAATTATATATGTAATTACTTTTTATGAACAAGGTTGTCTTTTGTTTATTGAAAAAGTGATTGTAAAAGTAGGAAATAAAATCTGGAATTTTCAGACTCATTGCATGGTGAAAAATCCAAGGTTACCCCGAGTTTCCGGGACGGGGACAGCAGGGGACGGCGGGACGGGTTTCCGGGACGGCAATTTTTTTTGCCGATTTTGGGGACAGCGGGGGACGGCAAAGGGGACGACTATGTAAATATAGGGAAATTTTCAAATATATAAGGAAATTTGCAAGTATACATTACATTCATATGAAAATATGGACAATGCATGCCATTTAAACATCATATAA
>MU228250.1:433802-453770 GCA_018584345.1 Thuja plicata | reverse complement strand
GATAACCATTAACTAATGGTTATTGTATATTATATCGGCTGTGTTATATAATGAAACCCGATACTTAGTCGATTGCATACATCGACTGTTATATTATGAAACCCGATACTTAATCGGTTGCATACATCGACTGTTATACACAGCGACTTCTAATTACATTATAAATTAATATTAATATTAATAACATATCATAGATATTAATAAATATATATATATATAATATTAATATTAATATTAATAATAACATATCGCAAGTATATATATATATATATATATATAATATATGTTTATATTAATCAATTCGATGCTATAATTTAACAATTTACCTGTTGCTAGCTTCCTTATGCCTTGAGTGATATCGTCACTGTTGAATAGCTCCCCTGTGTACTTAGTTATCGGAGTGACATGTTCCCCTAACTTGCGTTCATAAAGCGCTTTGGCATATTCCATCCATTGAGTACTAGTTATGTCATTCTCTACTTGCTTCTTTTTATGTCTGAGGTCGTTCCAGAACTTTTTAGGGCTGTTTTTACCGAGATTAATCAGCTCAAGTCTTCTTAAGATCACATATTGTTCCTTCTTGTCTTAGCAACTTATTATACTCCTTAATTTTTTCCTTATCCTTTTGTCCTCTCATATTGCCTTTTGCCCTCTTGCATTCCTCATCAAACCACGGGTTAGCCGGGAACGTATTCTTAGTGTCTCTTTTGGGTTTAGATCTTTTAAAATCTTCGAGTGCCTTGTTGATAATAGGGATGAGATTCTCTTTGTCCACATGTTGCTGTTTGGCAGCATTTGCGTTCTTTTGCTGATTGTTAGGTATCCTACTAAGAGAGTTTCTGAAGATTTCCTGAGGATCCTGCTAGTTGAGGGACCTTTTCTTTCCTTGTAGATATGTTGATCATTATCCTGCTCTTTTATGTGGGTTGCTAGCTTGAGAGAAATCGGATTATGATCCAAGTTTAGACCGATTGGGCATTCTCCTATCCCAAACTCCAGTATCCTTGAGATGTAGTTTTGAGAGCAAATGACGTAATCCACTACACTTTGCCCGTTGTAGGTTTTGCAAGTGATGTTTCCTGAATTGGGCCATTTCTTCACCCCATTGCAAATGACCATGTTATGGAGGCAGCAAATACTCTGTAATTCTACCCCGAAATGATTGACCTTGCCTTTGTCGTCCTGCGATGATCTCTCCCAAAGCTAGGCTCCTTCCTCTAACCATATCAAATCCCTGTTTTCTTTATACCCTCTTTCAAGATTGAGAGTCTGATTATTTGTTGTCCTAGCATTAAAATCTCCTATGAGCAGAATTTCACCTAAGGCGCTGAACGTAGAAATGTCCTTTTTAAGCAAGGCAAACAGATCTTCATGGTCTAGGTGTTTCTTCTTATAAAATTTTGATCCTTTAGGGGCAAAATAGCATGCTGCCACCCGGATAGATACCTGATTTTTTGTTATTTTTATCCAGATGTATTGATTGTTTGTATCTTCTTTCTCCATGTGGACAAATCTGCCCCAAGTTTCTTTGATCAAGATGGTAATACCTCCGTGTCCTTTTCCGTTTTTCGTCCTTTCGTTCCATACTGAGATTTTCTTGTATCCCTCAAACTCCGATACCTTGCAGCCGTCATGTTCATGTGTCTCTGTAAGCAGGATAATGTCTTTGCCTCCTGCTATGGGCCCTAACCTAGGTCCTCTTCTCCACCGGTAGCCCCTACAGTTCCAGCTAACCATAGTTAAGAATTCTTGGGTGGGCCTGAGTTCCTATTTATCATGTGTTATGTTGTCCTTAATGTGGGCCTTCCCGTTTTGTAGCCACGCCCATTTTCCACTTTCTCTCGTTGTTTTGACTTTTTCCCATTCTTTCCTCCTTTCTTCTTGTTGGGTTATAGTAAGGTCATCATCAAGGTAGATGTGTGTTCCCTTGAGAAGCCTCCTATTTCTCATGATATAGTTTTTGTCTTCTACATTCTTAAATATTACCCTTACGTGTCTATCCTTGCAGCCCTTTGTCCACTTTCCGATTCTTTGTGTTTGCATAACCGCTCCATTCCACTCTAATTGGTCTCTAAAGAAGTCCTTTATTAGTTCTTTTGTGGTTTCTTGTTCTCCTTAGTCTCTTAACCCTTTGATGATGAAGTTTGCTGCTCTCTCGCTTATCTCTTTTTCTTCCCTAATCTGGCTCCTTATTTGCTTTTCTATGACTTCACTAGGCGTATTTGCAGTCCCTCTTACTATGTTGGTCCATGACTTGACTTCTTCGATTTGTTCTTTTATCTGATTCCCTTTTTGTTCCATTGCTGCCATGGCAGATTGTATTTCTTTAATTTGCAGATTCTCATCTCCGCCTCCACCATTCCCTCCTCCCATGTCTCCTGCTATTGTTTTTGTCCCCTTTAATTCTTTCCTCAGTAGAGTCAGCTTGTACTCCCCTTTTTCTAGGTTGAATTGTAGCTTTTGAACTTGCTCTCTAAGTTTATTGACCTCTTCATTTAACTTCCAGCTACTTTCGCTAATCTCTCTCACTTTAATGTCTTCCATATGGCTCTTTTGTTCTAATGCCAGCAATCTTTCTTTCACGAGTACTAGGTCGTTCATGTACATGTCTGGGTACCAAGACATAGGTGCTTTTGTGGGGTTGTAGATGTTTGACCTCTCGTCTTCTGTTACGCTTGCTAGGTGAAATAACTCTACTGTGCTCTTGTCATCTCCAATCTGATTCCTTTGTCTCATTCGTGGGACCTCAGTGATCTCTATGGCTGATTTCTTTATTACCAGCCTTGGCAAAATGATTGTCAACTTGCCCTTCTTAGCATATTTGGTCTTTCTAGCATTCCTCCTCCTGATAATGCCTATGTATTGTTTTGCGTTCACATAGATACAATTTCCTCCTGTGGGCAATGCGTTGAGTTGGGGGAAGCCCAGCACACCCTGTGGTAAATTGCATGTTGTTGTTCCAGAATTGAATGAGTTCCCAAACCCCGCAGAAGAGAACATTCCTAGAAATATTAGAAATCCCCCTTGCCGGTTCATCTCAAGGACGGGTTTTTGCAGAAGGTTATTCCCTTAGGTCATAACCGAGTTACTATCAGGTCCAAAACTGCGCAATGTGTCTATACCTGATTGTGATTCCTTTATCTCTGATTGATCACCTGGTGTGATATGCATGTGTGCCTGTTCAGCTGATTGAGAAATTTATAATGTGCTAAAGACTGGCTGTGGTATCTTTAACTCTGAATGATCACCTGTTATGATATGCCTGCATACCTGTTCATCTGGTTGAGAGATGTGAAATGGATCTATGACTAGTTGCGGTGTCTCTATCTCTGATTGATCACCTGGTGTGATATGTTTGACTACCTGTTCTTCTGACTGAGAAATGTGTGGTGTTACTGTGATTGTTTGTAATACCGTTAACTCTAGCTGCTCATCTGGTGTGGTATGTCCAAGGACCTGTTCATCTCGTTGAGATTCCTCTATCCCTGATTGATCCCCTGGTGTGGTATGCTTGGGAGAAACTTGTTCCGCTGTCTGATGGCCCTTAGAATTTGTCCCGCCTTCTCCCTCTTTTCCCTCCATAACCGACAAAGTAGTGTTTACTGTTTATTGTTTACTATTTATACGAGTTTGGTTTTGTGTAGAGAAGCACACATAAAGTGTAGAGGTTTTATGCAAGTGTATTTCTTTACAGATAAATACCTTCACGACAAGAAACAGGAGATGGAAGGGAAAACAAAGAATAAGAAAAAGAAAAGATCAGAAGGACCCGTGTATCACACCCTGCAGTTTTGGAAAGCAGACAGAAGATATAGAATAAAATAAAATGCAAGCAACAGAAAGATATGACACGACAAGTCTATTGAAGAGTGTGGAGCCTGTTCTTCCCTGCTCCCCTAGAATAAAATAACCTTGTCTCTTCCTGTTGTGGAGCCCGCGATTCTTCTTGCCTTGCGAAATCCCAGCTGTGGGACCCTACAATGCCTTGTCGTTCCCTGCTTGTTGTGACTGTTGTAGCTGCTGCTCGGACCCTTCTCAATTTAGGTCATTTGGTTGTTTTGAAGAGACACGGACATGTCCCTTTAAAAGCATCACTTCATCGTAATAAGTATAAGAGGGAAGTCAATTCCTCTCATTGGGGATCATAACATTTTTATTTTTCTTCTTTTATCAATCCTTATTGGATCTGTGCAGTAAGAGCAAATGCCATTAACATTATAAGTTGCAAATAATAAAAGGAAAAATCAAAGGATATAAGATATACTTTAGAGCTTAAACATTGAATAACCAGGGATCATTGAACAATTTCCTTCATCTTCTTCCATCCATATTAATCCGCAATTAGGGAAAACAAAGGAAAATAAGAAGACTTAGTATAGAGGAGGAACTCTTATGTGTTCAAAACAGAGCTCTGAATTATTCATTTAGAACGAAGATATATCTATTAATCCTTTAAGAATAATTACTCCACACTTCCTTTGGAAACCAAAGGATTGGATAAGAGTATTAGACAAGGGCATTGAATTGAGGAAGTTACTCTCCATTAAAAGATTCTGCCACTTTCTTAAACCATTTTTGAATCTAAGATTTAATAGAAATTAGTATCTTTCAATTGAAATATAAGAATTAAGTTGCAAACCCTTAAAGCCATAACCAAGGCACATTACAGTGGTATCAGAGCATAATCCTGCCATCCTGTGAATTTGGTTCATGCAAACTTATCAATGGACCAGGGGAAAGAAAGCTATGGCAAAACAACTAGCATAATAGTTAAGGAACTTCATGGAACAAACCAATGAAAGGTTCAAAAGAACCAACCAGTTGATACTCCGGGCCATCCAAAACATGAACAAAAGCAATCATAATGAGAGACCCAATCCCAATCTAGGGAGAGATACTCACTCCAATCATTCTGAAAAATGAACACTCAACTCAAAGCTCCACACTCAGGCCTACCATTCCGCCTTTCCTTCCAAGAGAAGAACCCATTACAAATGAGGAAGAACCAACCACAAATAGTGTAGAAGAACTTGCCAAAATGTACACAAGGTTAGAACCGGGAATCCAGCAACTTATTCCCTTTAAGAATATTATGAGACCAAAACCATGGCAAAGAGAAATAGAAGGAAAAATCATGGAGACAAAGACCATAAAGCAAAAATAGTTAAGATGTCCCTACCATGTTTTGATGGGTCAGGAAAGGACACCGCTCAATCTTGGGTCCAAAAACTAGATACATATCTATCCCTCAGCCCCATGACTGAAGAAAATGCCATTAAGTTCGCCATACTCCACTTAACCGGGTCAGCCCACAATTGGTGGCACCATGGTCTCACTACTCTAGGCCATAAAAATATCACTAACTATACTGAATTTACTCAAAGACTCATGAGTAGGTTCGACCAAAGAGATCCTGAATGGTACTTCCAAGAGTTAACCCATCTTAAACAAACAGGGACTATAGAGGAATTTGCCAATCACTTCCAAAGTCTATCCGTTATGGTTTCGAATCTATCCCAAAAGAGACTCACTTATATGTTTATTGAGGGGCTCAAAGGCTCCATCAAAACTATAGTAAATCCTCTAGAACCTCAAACGCTGGAAGAAGAAATACAAAAGGCCAAGAAGGTTGAATCAAATTCTTCAAAAGACAGAGCTAATAATGTTTCGACTAAGACACAACGTAGATATGCGGAATCAAGGAAGGATGACAGGGGAAGGAAATGTTATTTCTGCAAAGAACAGTGGGATACAGGACATTGATGCCAAGGGAGAGATGAAGTAATGAAGAAAGGAATATGTTTTAGGTGCAAAGAGCAATGGGAACGAGGGCACAAGTGCGGAAAAAGGAGCCAAATCCATAGAATTGAAGCAACACAAGATGAAGAAACACCACATAAGAGAACAAAGTATGATCAAGGAGATCTCAATAACATCCCAGCAGAAAAAGGAGCAGAAGCCCAATGGAGATTTGAGGAGGTTCAACCCTAGATGTGACAAAAAGTTTGTGTTAGTCAGTAATGCAAAAATAGTGATTAATATATTTATGTAAACTTGATTTGTTGTTAATAAACATTTAATGAACTAAATAAGCGCATTCTTGTTAATAAATATTTATTTTTCTTCTTTTATCAATCCTTATTGGATCTGTGCAGTAAGAGCAAGTGCCATTAACATTATAAGTTGCAAATAATAAAAGGAAAAATCAGAGGATTTAAGATATACTTAGAGCTTAAGCATTGAATAACCAGGGATCATTGAACAGTTTCCTTCATCTTCTTCCATCCATATTAATCCGCAATTAGGGAAAACAAAGGAAAATAAGAAGACTTAGTATAGAGGAGGAACTCTTATGTGTTCAAAACAGAGCTCTGAATTATTCATTTAGAACGAAGATATATCTATTAATCCTTTAAGAATAATTACTCCACACTTCCTTTGGAAACCAAAGGATTGGATAAGAGTATTACATAAGGGCATTGAATTGAGGAAGTTACTCTCTCCATTAAAAGATTCTGCCACTTTCTTAAACCATTTTTTAATCTAAGATTTAATAGAAATTAGTATCTTTCAATTGAAATATAAGAATTCAGTTGCAAACCCTTAAGGCCATAACCAGGGGACATTACAAAGCTCTTGTAATGATGTGACTGCTCTCATTACCTCTCATGATCTGTCCAAGTCTATATTTATGCAGATCCTGTCAGTCCTAGGTTCTTAATAACTTGAAGCAGTAATATGTGCTCCAATAATTGCACCTATCTTTCTCAAACTAGATTCATGTCAATATGAACTTGGCTACAGAGGAAGTCTGAACCCTATTTACATTGCACTTGTAGATCTTCGGTGCAGCTGATTTCATGCTACCAGTGCTTTGCAAAAATTCCACTTTCTCCTTATTCGAGAGCCCTTTTGGAATGCATTGCCTATTCCTTTTTTGGACTATGTTATGAAGTCACATAGCAATCATTACCATAATTGATATTGAGCATTGAATTAAGCACTATGGCGTTGGCAACAAAGGGGCTGTCCTTGTCCAAAGCTTGGTCATATCATGGTATACGTATCTTATAATATATTCCTTTAGCTCTTGAATTCTCTGTATGGTGCATAATCTTATTCCCTGAGAAAGCTTGTTTCCAAAAACTATTTGATCTGGGTTTGTTGTTATATCATATCTATGGAAATCTATTTAAGAAATACCTGTTTTGCAGTCTATATATTAAGATGAAAATTCTTATAATTTTTTATTGTCTTCAATTTCAAAGTGTTTCTACCCTAAAGTCGAACTAGTGCAAAGGTAAGAACCAAATATGACCATCTAGCAAAATATAAATTTAAAGACAATTTGAAACTGATTCTCAGGCATAGATTCAAAACATTAGACTTGCAGTAGAGAAATAGTTAAAATGCAATGATAACAAAACTCATCTCTTCCAATCCTTATCTACAGAATGCAATGTGTTTCATTTTTAACAAAACGATACGCAAAACATTAGACTGTTTCACCATGTTTTGACATGTTTCTTTTACTCAAATTTTTCTTCATATAAAATGCAGTGTTCAACTATTATGCCCATTTCAACTTCAAAACATGGCTACCACTCCAGCATCAATGATAATTTTTAAAGCTAGAGGATCATTTAACTAATCTTTTAACATGAGATGAACTAATGTGTACCTGAACGTCATCATTGAACATCCTATAATGATTCCGATAGCGCTGTAGTAACTTGAAAGCCCACTTACTTTGAAAGTCCTCAAACTAAGAGAACAAAGGAAACAATTTCAACAATCTCCGGACCAGATATTGAGATAAAACCTTATTAAAAAATATTTCATTCCACAGCAAAATGTAACCTGCACTATCACATGTGGCCAGCGTGTGAAGACTGCCTCCATGAATTCATCAATAACTGACACAAACTCTTCTCCATCAAGCCTATGGATTGGCAGCCCCAGATCTTTATCCCATAGAAACAAAACATTGATTAGAATTATTTAGTTTACAAGTTAGAAATAAATATTGGCATAAATAAGGAATATTCAAAAAATATATCCATAAACTTTAACAAGATCTGACATATAATGTCAAAAAGAATTTGATAATCTTTTAACCTGGAACTGAAACACTTGAACATCGAATTAAATCCCATGTTGACAGACGTACACAAATGACATAAAACTTTTCTCATAATTATTGTCACAACATCCCAATTTTTAAGGTAGATTCCTAATACCAATGCTTCATTAGGTATGGGATGCATCTAGATTACATGTATGGTATGAATCATAGTTCCATGACTCGGACTCGCCTATGACTCAGCAAGGTCGACTCAACCCGTGACTCGTCGATGACTCAACAACGACTCGGCTATGACTCGGCAAAATGAAAAAACAGAGATTTTTACGATTTAAAACTTGTTTCATGCACCCATTATTGAATAAAGTTTAAAGACACTATAACATCATCAAATAGAAGCTAATTTGATCACATACATAAACATACATCACTCACATGAGTACAAACGTAAATTGTAGCTGAAGGAAATAGAAAACATAGATATGCAGAATTATAAATATTGTCACATGTATTTAAAATCCATGACATCAAATGTTCCCAAACATGTGTAAACAAAAACAAGTCTATGGCTCAGGCTCTAGCTCAGCCTCAGCCTCAGCCTCAGCCTCAGAGTAGTCTGTCTGCCTCCTACAAATGTGTCTGAGGTAGGTCCTAGATGATTGACAAGTCATAGTCTCTGCCTGCGAGGTGCCACTCTGATCAACATCAGCTGCACGGGCAGTTGATCGCGCTCTATCCTCCTCTGCCATAGCCACAGCCTCAGCCTCTATGTCTGCCTGGTCAACCCACTCATGGTCCTTGTTGTGAGGTTTTCACACCATCGCCCCATTGCAAATGGGGACCCCCTTTTTTTCATTGGTTATAGGAGTAGTGGCCTTAGGTAGTCTTTGTTGGTGGCAGTTTTCAGGTCCCTAGGTCTGGCAAGTGAGGTTTGAGTGATTTTGGCCTGCTGGGAATTCATGTTTGTCTGGGATATGGGCGAGAGCTAAGCTAAGTCTGTCATGTGGATGGATTCGAAACAAAGTGATTTGTGACGGAATGAGTTAAAACCCTTTGAGAATCTTTGTTCCAGCTTCAATTTGACCTTAGAAAGCCAGGACAGATTGTGGGAGGTAACCTTGCTAAAGGCCTGCTGAATCCTAAAATTTGGCCCAGTCTGGAATTTTTCAAAAACCCCCAAAAATCTAAAATCTGCATCTTAACTCCTATGAAGTTGGAACCTATCTCAAACATCCTGAAAGTATTTATACAAATATAACTTAAAGTATAAGAAATTAAATAAATCAGACTTATACATAAATGTTATATTTGCATAAATCCTCCTGCCCCTGAACTGAAAAATTGGCCAAGTATAAACAAAATATAGGAAAAAGTCTTTATTTTTTCTTGTTTTTTATGTGCAGTCTGTGACTACCGCGGTCGGATCATAGCCCACGGACCCGGCGGGTCATGGCATGACATGCACGACTCGCGAGTCATGCAGGTCATGACCCATGACCCGTCGGGTCATGTTGCTGGGTCATGAAAACCCAGCAAGATCAACTCGGCCCGCGGGTTGTCAAAACTCACACAACCCGCGGCGAGTTCAGGAACATTGGTATGGATCACTCTTTTGTGCATACGTAATATGCATATTCTGCATCTACAACTATGTTCGACACAAATAATATATTTCATATTGTGTCAAACCACAAGCCACGACTCAGTGATTTCTCATTCCTAAATCAAATCTAAGTCCTGGTTCCTTTGAGTTGCCAACTTACACCTTTGCAAGACCTCTAAGAGAAATATTTCAAGCATTCTAAAAAAGGTCAATATGAACAAACTGAACATGAGGAAGGGCAGTGAAGTGTCAAGGAAGAGAAATGATCATCAAGGTTTCCAAGACATGTTTTGACAAAGATGTACTTTTTGGAGATTTCAAATCAGGAAGGTGTGCACAAGTGGTTTGTAGCATGCCAAAAAGAATGTCATACTCAAAGATCAAATTTTTTCTAAAATTGCATTCAAATGATTGGGCATGCCCCAAAGAGAACAAATGTCATATTCCGAGAGAGAATCACATAAGTTTGAAAAGTAATTCAACAAAAAATTATCACTTAAGTCACTTGAATTGCGCTTTTAATGAAGAATTAGAATGAAAAAGTGACTTGAGGGGCTGTGGATGTATAGAATCACTTAAGTGACAAAACATCAATGAAGACACATAACATAAGTGAAACTCTGCCCCTTGGGCAGATGCCTCGAGACTTAATATGAAAACATCGCTTGCAAATTAGAACAAAAAGTTTCAATTAAACAATTAGGGGTGCCCACATTAGAACAAAGTGCATCTATTTAGCTGGAGACACCCAAATTACAACTAAAGTGTCATCAAGTTCTCTTATGTGTCTAGATGTCAATGATGAAATAGGCCAAAAAGTGCAATAAGTTACCTAGGTGTACCCTTGAAAACCTTTGTCAAATTATCCAAGCAACAAGTGCTTCAAGACCTTTGAGTACACTCCTAGACACTCCAGGGCCAATTTGTCAACTTGAAAACATGTCAAAAAGTATCTTCAAGTCCCCTAGTGCATGCCCCAGAGTCGTATGTCCAAGAGCAACTTAAAAACATAAGGGTGGAGACCAAAAAGGACACCTAGGAGAGAAAGAAAACCTGAGTCTAAAATTCAAAAAGTATGTCCTTAGCCTATAAAGTACTTGTCTTGATTCATTCTCATATTGTCAACAAGCAATGTCAATGGAAGGATGTCATTGAGAAGGTTTTGAAGCAGTTTGGAGCACAAAACAGCAGGCTTTCTCAAGAATTCTTCACTATTGTGAAGGATCAACACCTCACTCATATTTGTCAAGCATTCTTGGTAGGTAATCTTCTTCTTTCCAAAGATTTTGAGGGTATTAGGAGGATCTTGTGTAGATTTGCAGCAGTCTCCACATCAAAATTATCATTATTCACAAACATAAACCAAAAATGCCTTTACACCTAAGGATTTCAATGTAACACAGTAGTTTTCAATCATCCAGACAGAAGGGATTTCAAGATGAAATTAGTCAACACACATCTAGGGTTTCAATCTCATTTTGGGTACCTTTCAAGGCACTTAACTGCAGTTTACAATCCTCTAATTTCCACCTTTTGAGCATCGAAAAGAAGTGATTTTGGGATTACAAGGGATTCGAGGAGTTCATTTTGGGACTGATTGATGAAAGCTCGGGATTCATCTTCACAAATAGCAGTTTTAAGACCCAAAATATCGGTAGCACAGACAACAGTTTTGACTCACTCAAAGCAGTAGTTCTCTGTCTTGTAAAACAGCAGAAGTACAATACAGGTAGTAGTGTTTCTCATTCAGAAACAGCAGTAAACAGGTGGCCTCTATGTTTCTCTTGTGCATCTTACAAGCCACCTTTTGCATACTCCTAATTAAAGCAATAGTCAACATTTCCTTGAGCATTCACGACAACAACATGTAGGGACAAAACACTCAAGATATCATTGGAAAATGCCCATATTGTTGGCTAAATATTTTGCAAGTCACTAAGACTACAACTTGCAAAACGAGTATTTTAGGCAGCAGTGTGTGAGTTTACTCTCTCCTCTCAACAATAGGGGAGGCTCCCTTCCTACCGCAGGTGGCTTCAAGTAGAACTGAACTGTAACACATACAATTCCCCTTGCAACAGTAATACCGGTGACTCAGAGATTGACTTAAGAACAAACAACTAAGACAGCAGTGAATTTATCTAAAGATGAAATGATACAAAAGCTCAAAGTCTCTTGTCCTCACTTCAAATAAGTACTCTATCTATCTAATTCCCAATATTGAAGCCCAAAGTCTTCAGTCCTTGGAATATTGCAGCCACTGCTTTCTCTAGTAACCCTTATCCCCTGAAGCTCAAAGTCTTCAGACAACTTAAATTAAAACGCTCAATTGATATATGCAAGATAACTATTAATTTGAGAAAGGATTAACCAATGCGACATAAGAACACACTCGTTAATTTTCAAAACCAACAACACAAAGTTTGCCAATTCTTGTTCCATTATTCAAATGCTCAACTTTGCACAATGAAACTCAAAGTTTTCAAAATACAAGAGAATTGCCTATAGTTTTCTTGCACACCTCAAAAGATGATTATTTACAATGAACCCCCCATCCTTATATAGAAAAAGAGGAGAGAGAAAAGTGGAGAAGAAAGGGGAAACCCTTAACCTCTTGACTTATTCTATCCTTATCCCTAACTAACTAACTTTGACTTATTCAATGTTGCAAGACCTAATGTACTTGCAGCAAGATTACATAAGACTACTTTACATATTATCGTGTAATCTGTCAAAGATTCTACACTTTTACAAAATGCATTATGAAAGCATTTAAGTGTCTGACAAGACACGACATCTATTTGCATCATCCTTTGTTGGTCTTTATGCTACTACAAGATGCCTGATGAGTGATGAGTTCAAGTTTGGTGAAATCATCTCGAACCGGAATATGAGCCTGCATATAGCTCTGCATCATAATGGTGATCACTGGGAGGCATCTTTGTGTCTTTCTGTTTAAGTTTTGAAAGCATTCTATGCCTGCAATCATTGCATCACTTATCCGTTTCTTTGTATGACTCCATCATATGGATGTTCCTGCTTCATATGCTTCTACAACCTCGGAATTTGTAATCAAGATTTTGAAACTTAATCACATGTTGGGAAGAGCACCACATGCCGTATTTTGGGGAAGATCTCTTTTCTTTGCAAGCATATGGGGAGTGCTTTGCTTCTTCCAACAAAAACATTCATTTGTTTGAGGTCATAAAAGGACACAAAAAGCTGGGCCTTTTTGACGGTTTTGCATATTGGACATTATGAAAGAGGTGGGTTTTTCAATCCATAAGGCATATTGGGAAGAGCTTAGTATTTCGGAGGTACTGCACATATGCGGACAGCAAACTTTGAGTTTGATAAAACGAATACATTGACATATATATGAATAAGCAAATGTTCAAAATGCAAGGTGGGGCTTTTGGAATCATTTGCAGCTCATGAACGGACACGCTATGTGCACAGAGGGCTTTTTGGAAACAAATGCATACTGAGGAAAAGTCAAAAAGTGGGCTTTTTTGGCTGCTTTGCATATAATGAAACAAAAGGCTTGCTTTTCTTGTGTATTTTATCCAGAGAACGGGGCTTTTAATCCCAACTGCATATGCAAAAAAAATGAGTGTTTGGAGCTTTATCATGAAGGAAAGAACTTGCATCTCTTCTTGCATCTTTTTAGAAGAAGATAGGAACTTCCTTTTGCAAATAAGATTATTTTATTGCATGTGTTGAATATGCAATAATGTCTCTAAAACCCGAGATTATGAATATGATGCATAATTCGGATTATAGAAGACATAACGCAAATTGGAAAAATATGGGAAGAACATGCATGCCATGGGAAGAATATGCATGCCATAGAAAGATCTTTAGCTGTACCTCAAATTTGCAACATGAACTTTCAACACTTGAAGGGAAGAAATACTTTGTTATAGTTTGCATAAAGGGGAAGAACTTTCCACTGGAACATCATTTTGCGAGAACTTTCTTGCAGTTACACCTGCCATAATTTGAGAGGAAGACCGTGCACTTGTAAACGGGTCTTAAACCCATTTACAAGTGATTTTTAATGCACCCATGACTGCATCCGAATTTAGGAAAGACCTTATTTTACCAATGTAAAATATGCCTTCCAAAACTTGAAAAAAACCATCACCAATTTGAGAGGGATATGGGAAGAACTTCCATATCACTTGTAACACAAAATTGCAATATTGTGGGGAAAATCTTGGTTGCTGCAATAAGGGAAAGAACCATGTTGTGCAAGAATTGATTCTTATTTTGAGGGAAGAACATTATACCTACAGCCATAACTAAGAAACTATGAGCTTTAGGTTCTCATAGATTATCATGCCTTTGATGTCAAGTCCCTTTCATCATTTTTAAGCCATCATCTTCATATAAAGCAGTAGTTTATATGAACAAATCTGTGGCATATAATAATGAAAAGAATTCAGATTATCCCTGTGATAACTATTTTAAATCTGCCCCACATCCATCTAAGGAGTGTTGATTATTTCACAACTTCTTCACCATTTCCAATTTACCCAAGGAGAGTGTCCTTAATCAAAGTTACCTCATCTTCATCTATACCTTGTTCCATTTCTTTCAAAATTGTTTTGATCTCTTGTAAACTATTCATATGAAACATTTGAAACATACAAAGACGTCAAGCCTTTATTCCATGATTGTCATAATGTCATTATGCAAGATTAATTTTCTTTATATGACACTATCCTCTTTAGTTTGTATTGCTGATTACTATGAGAAGCTTATCATATGTATTTCCATTATCATCCTTGCTAACTTCATCCATGACATTTTTTTGAAACTGTGTTTGAAGACCAAACTTTACAAGCTCATGAATTCTCTTGAAGCCCTACCATTCTTCATATGAATCCCTTGCCTTCAAACCTTTGCTTTGTATTTGAATCTTAAAAATCATGCTCTCATTTTATGCTGAAAACCACTCTATTTCCTTTTGAACAAAAGCATTCCATCAATGAATCTTTCGCTGTTTAATCACTGTAATAATCATGACAGCAAACTTCATATATACAACTATCTTCTTTTCTCCATTCCATAGAAAATTACCATCAAGTGCTCAAAATTGATTTTAAAGCTTCAATATAACTAGAATAGCTATTAATGAAGGCATGAAAGTAATATAAGGGTCTGTTGTAGCTTTGCACATACTAGAGCAGCTTCAAAGTGATTGTTTTTACATCTTTTTTTGGTCTGCAACTTTATGCTTTTTCCATGGTTGGGTCTCATAAGACCAATAACAAGTCATTCATAGATGACCAAATTGCAAGTAACATACTTGCACTTTCAATTTGATGATCTCTTATAATGCAGATCCTCAAACCCGAAATCGGGAAATAGCATCATACAAACCATTGGCGCAATAAATTTCTGGAAGAAAAACACAAAAGAAACACTGATGTTTTGCAAATAAAATTTCGTTTTTAAGCCAAACATGACCAACGAAATGCGGAAATGACCACACTCGACCCGTAGATGCTTCCAGGTGTTAAAGTATCAAACATGTGCCCTAGAAACACTAAAAACGTGGCTCACAATGCGCAGGAGAAGAGAAATACAGTCCATCTTTGGATCGAACTCCTCAAAAAAACGTGTCTGGACAAATGGCAAACAAAAATCCTTATTTTGTGCATGTAGAGACACGCTACGAAAGACTCCAACAGCGATATAGGTCCGAACGATACATCAAGGCAGTGACGAGTTTCAAGGAAGGCATCGCAGGCAGAAAGAATGATGTTTTTACTTGAAAACGGTCCTTACGGGCTTTGCTACTCACAATACAAGCCCAAAAGACCAGCGACGAGCTTTTGAAGGCAAGACAAAAATGTATAAAATGAGTTGAAGCGGACTTTTAAAGTCACGATGCATAGCAAACGCATACTTCATAATCTAATGACGGTCTTTCATGGGAAGATTGCATACGTTTTTAATATGTAAAACGATGTCTTTACTTCTAAAAACGGCGCCTTTTGTTTTTTTTAATAAAAACCACTGCTCTTTATGTTTGATAAACATATCGTTTTGACACGTCAAAGACTCAAAGACAGTGAAAAAAAAAAACCAATGCCCAACACTTAACATGGAGCCGCGGACTTTCTGGAAATACCTCGCATATGTATTGAATAACAATAATATGCTATTTAATAGGAAAACGACGCCTTCTCGCATATTAAAAGAATTTTAACATATAAACCACTATGTAATTGTAATATGTTAAATGTTTTAAAACAGAGAAGCTTTATGAGGACGCGTTTTCTAAAGGCAAAAAGAAAATCGCCACAATAGGATTTAAAAGACCAAATACATGTTTTGAATAACATGTAGTTGTATTTTAAAAATCATATCATTAATAAAATAATAGAGTTTTTAAATAAATATACACGTGTAAAACTTAACACATGCAATCGCCTTTAAAATTCCCACTCTTTATACAAATGATGTCCTTACCTCATGCAATAAGCAACAAACAGCCCACTAGCAGGATCTAAGAAAACGCCTTAGAGAAATCAACCTACAAAAATTTCGTAAGGTTGCCCAAATTGTGCGACTACAAAATTGAGGACAACAACTGGCTCTGACTAGGGAACGTAGCTCGTTTGTTCTTAGAAAAAATGAGGAATGTAGAATCCAGAATCTCCAAGTGCCTTAGTATCCATTAAGCTACAGAGTCAAGCATCAAAAACACAAAACAAAAAGGATGACGCGACCGACGCAAAGCACCTAACAAAACAAAACAAAATTGTGCAAATGCACTTATTGAAACCAAAGAAAACCTACCTAATTAAAACTAGCCGACTTTTGAAACCTTTTAGACGAAACCATTTACTGGATCAACATAATAGCTACCTTTTTCAGCAGCTTGCAGTACCTTGCATGTTCACAGGCAACTTTGTTCAGATGAATCACGAACAACTGGAGCAATGATGTCAATGCTTGATACAACACCTCTTGGAAGAGATGAACAAATTCACCTTCTTGAGATGAGTCATATGTATTGCTGCTCCAAGATGAGTCCATAGATCCAATCTACTCCTGCTGAACTGCAGATGCATGTTTAACCTCTACTTCAATTGTATCTTCATGCTCAGGTACAAGTGGAACATCTGATTTTCCGTTGGCCTCCAACCAAGCGAGATGTCTTATGGGACATCCCCTTGAACGAGCAAATTCTAAACTCTTCTTGTTGGCTGCAACTTGAGTGATTGGTTTTTCAACCATGACAATCTCATGCTCCAAATGATTCCCTTCATGCGATTCAGATGAATATATGACTGCAATGCATTCTTCAATATGATGTTCACAAACTTCAAATATAGGAGAATTATCAACAAGATTCGAGCAAAACTCTTCTATAGTAGTCATGAAATGATCTTCATCAAGTTTGGGGGTAGGACATTTATGCAAAGCATTTTGATGTTTATGACCTTGAAACGCAAATGCATCCTTTTTAACTTGACTGGAACCTTCATGCATGTCCATATTTTCATGTCTAATGACATGATTGTCTTCGTTCACTTGAGCATCAAAAGAATGCGTTGCATCTTTCTTATTTTCATCAATGGCTTTCTGAGACTGCATGAACCAGAAATAAGAGTCGCCAGCTATGTCTTCTTCCTTTTCTCGGAAGAGTATAGCAGGATTACTGTCCTCAGATTCAGGATGCTTTGTTATTGCCTTCACTGACGGTGCCTTAATAGCAAGTTTCTCTAGTGATGAAACCAACTTTTGTTGATTCTCAACAATAGAACTATGAACAACATTTAGAAAAGGCTTTTTTGGTACATCTTCGTGAGGAATGAAGAACATACCTTGAGCTACTTGCTTTTTGAGAGCAAGCAACTCATTTGCTAATCTCTGCACTACAGGATCCGTCCTTGTCATGGAAAAAAACGAATCGGAAAAAAATAACTTTCTTCAAACCCACTTGCCTCAATTTTTAACTGCCCAACAAGAATAAGATCATCTTCAATCCCAATGGCTAATGTCTGTGCAACTGCAAGAGTAGCGGGAGCTGCTCTTCTCAATAGAAAACTGACTTCAGGAATCTAAGCATTAACAAAGAAACACTTCAAATTTGCAGTTGTGGGCTGAGCAGCAACTGGAGTCTTTCGTGTCAATTTGTTGAAATGAGCCACAAATTCACGCATAGGTACGTGAGATGTCTTTTTCAACTGAGTGAGTTGGGCCAACAGCGCATGGGCATCTTCAAGCGGCTTGAACCTTTCTTCAAACTTGGCTATGAGAGTAGCCCAGTTTGTGATGGTCTGTGGTGCAAGATGATAAAACCAATCAGCAGCTACACCTTGGAGACTTTCCACGAACAGCCTACAGACACGTCCTCATGTTCAACACCAAGAACACCGCACGCAATGTAAAAAGCAGCAATATATTCATTAGGATGTTGCTGCCCATTACCGAAGAACTTTGGAAAATTCTTTCGCAAGCCATCAGGAAGAGCATGTAGAGGTAGAGCTAGATTCAACGGACCAAAAGCATTTCCCCAAGGACCTTGGGCCATTTACATGTCCGTGGTAAAAAATGATGGAATAATTATAATGAATAAGACACAAGTATACTTCAAACGAAAGCATGAGGCTTCCGAATGCGTATCGTGTCCTCAGTAGAAACCCTTTACAAAATATCTTGGATGGAACTTCGTTTATTGCTCTCTTGTAGAATAAACGATTAACCCTTTTCTCTTCTTTCAGAAAAAGATTGCAAAGTGAAATTGTTAACAAAAACTTGTAAAAACATCAATAACAAAAGATAAAGAAGCAAAGTGTCCATTAAAGGCGCAAAGTCCTCCGTTGCTTCTTTGGGACGAGAAACTCAAATAGAAGCTCAAAGTCTTCTTAAGTGAACTTCTTATCAACCTTGCAATCAAAATAGTGTTCGAATCTACAACAGAGTCGCCAAAAATTGTTGGCTAAATATTTTGCAAGTCACTAAGACTACAACTTGCAAAACGTGTATTTTAGGCAGCGGTGTGTGAGATTACTCTCTCCACTCAACAATAGGGGAGGCTCCCTTCTTACCGCAGGTGGCTTCAAGTAGAACTGAACTGTAACACATACAGTTCCCCTCGCAACAGTAATACCGGTGGCTTAGAGATTGACTTAAGAACAAACAACTGAGACAGCAGTGAATTTATCTAAAGATGAAATGATACAAGAGCTCAAAGTCTTTTGTCCTCACTTCAAAAAGTACTCTATCTATCTAATTTCCAATACTGAAGCCCAAAGTCTTGAGTCCTTAGAATATTGCAGCCACTACTTTCTATAGTAACCCTTATCCCCTGAAGCTCAAAGTCTTCAGACAACTCGAATTAAAACGCTCAATTGATATATGCAAGATAACCTATTAATTTGAGAAAGGATTAACCAATGCGACATAAGAACACACTCGTTAATTTTCAAAACCAACAACACAAAGTTTGCCAATTCTTGTTCCTTTATTCAATACTCAACTTTGCACAATGAAACTTAAAGTTTTCAGAATACAAGAGAATTGCCTATAGTTTTCTTGCACACCTCAAAGGATATTATTTACAATGAACCCCCCCTCCTTAAATAGGAAAAGAGGAGAGAGAAAAGTGGAGAAGAGAGCGGAAACCCTTAACCTCTTTGACTTATTCTATCCTTATCCCTAACTAACTAGCTTTGACTTATTCAATGTTGCAGGACCTAATGTACTTGTCATGTGATTACAAGAGACTACTTTACATATTATCGTGTAATCTGTCAAAGATTCTACACTTTTACAAAATGCACAATGAAAGCATCTAAGTGTCTGACAAGAAACAACATCTATTTGCATCATCCTCTGTCGGTCTTTATGCTGCTACAAGATGCCTGATGAGTGATGTGTTCAGGTTTGGTGAAATCATCTCGAACCGGAATATGAGCCTACATATCGCTCTACATCATAATGGTGATCACTAGGAGGCATCCTTGTGTCTTTCTGTTTCAATTTTGAAAGCATTATATGCCTGCAATCATTGCATCGCTTATCCCTTTCTTTATATCTGTAATGTCCCCATTTTTGTCAGCATCTGAGTTTAAGAGATTAGCCTATTATTGCGATCCTTGTAGGCTAATTATTGCAGATAGAGGATCTTCCGAGGCACAAACTTGGCTTGGGAGGGTCTTGTCTTCCCCACAATTCAGTAAGTTACAGGTTGGTCTTCGTTTGGCTCAAATTGGACTTCGTTTGAGTTTAGTTTTGGTGTGCTTACTATTTGTGGTAA
>MU228250.1:400412-420544 GCA_018584345.1 Thuja plicata | reverse complement strand
ATGCAAGAAGAAAAGTATTTCTCATACTGTTGCAAATGAAAGAAGTGATCTTCCTTAAACTTGGTTCTTCACAATGTGGCATATGGTGTTCTTCCCAACATGTGATTAAGTTTCACAAACCTGATTGTGAATTGCAAGGATGCGAAGCAAGAGAAACCACACAATGGAGCTAGACAGGGAGATGGAAAGGAAAGTGTGAAATGATTCCAAATATAGAATGCTTTCAAAACTGAAACAGAAAGACACAAGATACCTCTTAGCAATCACCACTATGATGCAGAGCAATAAAAGATGCAGTTTCATGTTCCAGTTCGAGATGTTTTCACCAAACCAGAACACATCAGTCATTGGGCATCCTGTAGCAACATAGAGACCGATAGAGGATGATGCAAATAAATGTCGTGTCTTGTTAGACACTTAGATGCTTTCATGCATTTTGTAAAAGTGTAGAATCTTTGACAGATTACACGAAAATATGTAAAGTGTTCTCATGTAATCATGCTGCAAGGACATTAGGTCCTGTAGCATTGAATAAGTCAAAGTTAGTTAGTTATAGATAGGCTTTGAATATTTCAAAGTTAGTTAGTTAGTTAGAGATAAGGATTGAATAAATCAAAGTGGTTGAGTGTTTCCCCTTCTTCTCCACTTTTCTCTCTCCTCTTTTCCTATATAAAGGAGGCAGCTCATTGTAATCTTTTATCTTTTGTTGTGTGCAAAAAAGCTATAGGCAATTCTCTTGTATTCTAAAAACTTTGAGTTTCATTGTGCAAAGTTGAGCATTTGAATAAAGGAACAAGAATTGGCAAACTTTGTGTTGTTGGTTTTGAAAATTAACGTGTGTTCTTATGTCGCATTGGTTAATCCTTTCTCAAATTAATAGTTATCTTGCGTATATCATTTGAGCGTTTTAATCCAAGTTTTCTGAAGACTTTGTGCTTCAGGAAATCGGGGTTACTATAGAAACTAGTGGCTGAAATAATCGGGGTTACTATAGAAACTAGTGGCACAATAGATTAGAATACTTATTTGAGGTGAGGATAGGAGACTTTGAGCTCATTGTATCACTTCATCTTTAGATAAATCAACTGCTGCCTCGTTTGATTGTTCTTAAGTCAATCATCAAGTCACCGGTATTACTGTTGCAAGGTGAACTGTATGTATTACAGTTCAGTTCTACTTGAAGCCACCTGCGGTAAGAAGGGAGCCTCCCCTATTGCTGAGAGGAGAGAGAAATCTCACATACTGCTACCTAAAACACACGTTTTGTAAGTTGTAGTTTTAGTTACTTGCAAAATATTTAGCCAACAAGAACATAATAGAAAATGATGAACTCCCTTCATCTAACCTTGAAGATGTTGAAATTCCTAACAATAAGAAAAGGCCACTACGGACAAGACAAATGATTGAAGAAAATAATGTTGAACTAGATGAAATATTTAAAGAAAGTAACTAAACAAGAAATCAGAGATGCTATCTTGCACTTATGGCTGAACTTACAAAATCCAAACCATCTAATGTTAAAGAATCTTTAACATGTCGAGCCTGGAAAGATGCGATGATCGAGGAATATCAATCTATTGTAAAAAATGATGTTTGGAAAGTAGTACCAAGACCTAAAGGGAAATCAGTTGTCTCTTCAAGATGGTTATTCAAAATCAAATATGCTTCAAATGGTAGTATTGAAAAACATAAAGCCAGATTTGTTGCCAGGGGTTTTTCTCAAAAGGCTGGTATTGACTACGAAGAAACCTTTGCACCAGTTGCTCGATATACTTCTGTGAGAACTATTATCGCCATTGCAACATCCAAAGGGTGGAAGATACATCAAATGGATGTAAAAACAACATTTCTAAATGGTGTTATTGAAGAAGTATACATAGAACAACCAAAACGCTTCACCACCCATGACAGAAATAGTTATGTTTGCAAATTGAAGAAAGCCCTCTACGGCCTTAAGCAAGCTCCCAGGGCTTGGTATGAACACATAGACAGTTATCTCTCCAAGTTAGGGTACTCCAAAAATGAAGCTGATCCTAATATATAATTCAAAATATCCAAAGGTGAAATGGTAATTCTAGTTCTTTATGTTGATGATTTATTAATAACATGAGAAGACCATCTTATTGCTAAATGCAAACAAGATCTCACAAACGAATTCGATATGAAGGATCTAGGTCTGTTACACTACTTCTTAGACTTAGAAGTATTACAGAATGAAAACTATATTTTCCTAAATAAAGAAAATACACCATGGACATTTTAACCAGATTTGGCATGATGGATTGTAAACCATTAACCACTCCAATGGAAACAAATCTTCATAAGCTCAAAGATGAAGCCACAGATTCAAAACCTACAGATCCTACATATTATAGATAGCTAATTGGATCACTTATGTACATGGTAAACACTCATCCTGATATCTGCTATGCTACAAATGTATTAAGTCATTTCATGTGTAAACCAAAGAAGATCCATCTAACAGTTGCTAAACATATTCTAAGATACTTATGTGGTACAATTGGAATGGGCCTAAAATACGAGAATGTTGAGATACAACGTCAAGGGTTCTCTGACTCTGACTGGGCTGGAAATTCAATCGACCATATAAGCACTACAGGATGTTGCTTTAGTCTTGGATCAGCAATGATTTCTTGGTTCAGTAGAAAACAATCAGCGGTCGCTCAAAATTCTACTGAAGCAGAATATATGGCCGCTTTAATGGGAGCTCGAGAAGCAGTATGGTTAAGGGAGTTACTATTTGGATTGTTTGACAAGCCCCTAAAACCTATAGTAATTCATTGTGACAATCAAAGTTGCATTAAACTTTCAGTAAATCTAGTTTTTCACAATCACTCCAAGCACATAGAAATTCCTTACCACTACATAAGAGACATGGTAGACAGAGATATTATCAAATTGGTCTACATCAATACTGAAGAACAAAATCCTGACATCTTTACCAAACCTCTTGCAAAGTTGAAAATCGAGTACATCAGAAAGAAACTCGGTATGATTAAGTTGAGATTAAATTTTTGAGATTAAATCTCGCTATTATGTAAATTGATGTATTCATGAATAAAATAAATAAAATATTCCAATATTGTGTGTTTTGAAAGGTGACAATCTTTCATGTGTGTGAGGTCACTATTGTAAGGTGACGACCTACAATAGTTTGACCCAATTAAGTTATCAGTTAATCCAGTTCTGAATTAAGTCGGGGATTATGATAACGTGTGCCTCAAGTTTTATCCGAAATGCGCCAGATATCTTGACACCAATACTTATCACTAAATCTAGTTCCGAATTGAGTCGGGGATTGAGATAAATTCTTCTATCAGGTTTGAGTACCTTAAACTTGTGTTCCAGACCATGTCAGTTACCCTGATATGAAGTGATTAAGTGTTATTACAAAAATATAGTTCCGAATTGAGTCGGGGATTTCGATAACACTCACATCATGATATCATGATTCTAATCAATCCTCTCTTGCTAAGAGGGAGTGTTAAATTATAGCTTCAATCTGACTGACTCATCAATATACATACATATAATTAATGTATATATATATATATATTCGAATGAATTATACTGATCAGATTCGATATGATAGAATGAATCGACTTTAGTCGATTGCATTCAATATATATTTAACATGTATTGGATCGGCTTTTTAATATGGTTAATACCATATGTTATGATAACTATCATTGATAGTTATACATAACTATTACAAGTGAAATCGACATAGTCGATACCGTTTCATAAGTGGTGAATGTATTGAGATAACTATTATACGATAGTTATATGTAACACATTATATATATTATATGTGTTACAATAACTATCGTATGATAGTTATACGTAACACAATACTGTTACGGTTTATAATATATAACACGGTTTATAATATGTTAACAGCAGTTACAAAAGGGCATGAATATGTAAGACATGACCCTACATGGCTTAAGCCACATATGGTCATGTCTCTACATAGACATGAATCTTATATTATGCATATAAACATAATCCTATGTGCTATGGTAAAACATCTATAACAGTATGCATGTCATTACCATAGCAACATACGAAATACATATCTCTGCAATTATAATTCAGTAAATATAAACACATATATTTACTCAAGATAATATCTTGTGAACGACACAATAAAGAATATTGAATTCTCTCTAATAAAGATCTCTATTCCTAACAATAATTAGGAAAACAAGATCCCAATTTTATCTAGAGAAATTGTGGCCAATTAATCATCTCAAAGATGCCCAATCTCCTCCTCCAATAGATGCCAATGAAGCAAACTCAAATGTGGCTACTCAAATTATCTAGGTTCCAGGATGGGACTTCCCTCAAGTAGGGAGAAAATAAAAAGCATTGACAAAGACTTCCTAGATCTTGATGATTTTAAAGATGAATCCTTGTCGAAAGCTAATTGTGGCCCGAAAGATAAACATGGCCACAAGCCCAATTCTGAAAATAAAGCAGGGAAGAGACGTAATAAAGTAAACACGATACAAGCAACAATTGTTTTTGTGATAAGACCACCAAGCTTGTAAATATGGAAGGACTAGAGGATGGGATGATTGCAGTAAGCGTAGGCTCTCCCATCCCATGCCTGGAGACTCTCGCAGCCTCAATTGTTGGTTATAGATTCTCAATTGGCTATGGAAGCTCTTCTTTCTGAAGGGGAAAAAGGTAGTCAATGGCCCGTGCTTGGTAGACTATAAAATCTGAACTAGAAGAATAGTAAGTACCTAAGTCACAAGCTTCAGATTCGAGTTCGAGTTTGGCGATAATAAAATTCGGATGAAGTTTGATAAGGGTAAAAAAATCGACATTAAATTCGCCTTATATAAATGTGTTAAACTTAAAATAAAATAATATTATATTAAATATAAAATTTGTTAAATTTACTAAATATGCTAAATTTTTGTATATTTGTTAAATTTATATGAAATACTTTAGATTTGTTAGATTTTATATATAGTTTAAAATTTAAATTGAACATTTCAAAATATGATAGTTCAATTTACAAATGTTAATATTAAAAAATGAAAATTACAAAAATAAAATAAACCGATATTAATTTTGTTATAGTAAATGTTAAAATTTTTAATAGCAATTTAGTTTAACTAAAATAATATTTCATGTGTAATATTTTAAACATATATTCTTAAAAATTTATAATACACCATTAAAGTTTATAAATGAAGAAAAACATCAAATAAAATAAAATAACAGATCGTATATGTTAAATTAACATTTAAACGTTAAATTTTTTAAATATAATTTAATGTAATGAAAATAAGATTTGATATTACAAACATATATTGTTAAAAGTTTAAAATACTTGATAAACCTAAGAAAGAAATAAATAAGAAAAAGAAACCTAAAATAAATTTTTGTGGTTTGTTTGGACGTGGAAACCAACAAAAAAGGCATGTGGGAGCTGCAAGACCGACGCCGACAAAAATGATGGCTGACTCATGAATGCAGCCTGATGGATGGACAGAAACGCAACTCATTCCCTTCACGTTTTCTTCTTGTTGGCTAAAAATTTTGCAAGTCACTAAGACTACAACTTGCCAAAACTGTTACTTTGGGCAGCAGTATGTGAAATGTATTTCTCCTCTCAGCAATAGGGGAGGCTCCCTTCTTACCGCAGGTGGCTTCATTAAAAACTAAACTGTACTGCAAACAATTCCTCTTGCTACTGTAATCCTGGTAATACCGGTGGCTTAAGAATTGACCTAAGAACAATGTTTAAGATAGCAGTCTACTTTAACTGAAAATGAAACAAATATAAGAGCACAAAGTCTCTTATCTCTATTTCAGATGATTACTCTAAAATTCGAATGTACGAGAAAGCACCAAGTCTTTTCTTCGAATACCCTCTACTTTAATTAAAATTCTATCACTGAAGCTCAAAGTCTTCAGCTTCGAATTGTTGTAGCCACCACTTTCTATAGTAATCCTGATTTTCTGAAGCACAAAGTCTTCAGAAAACTCAAATCAAAATGCTCCAATGATATACGCAAGACAGCTATTGATTTGAAGAAGGATCAAAGAATTCAACATAAGAATACACTCATCAATTTTCAAGATAAACAACACAAAGTTTGCTAACCCTTGTACATTTATTCAATTGCTCAACTTTGCACAATGAAACTCAAAGTTTTCAAAATACAAGAGATTTGCGTATAGTTTTCTTGCACACAACAAAAGATGAAAAATTATAATAGGTCTCACTCCTTTATATAAGAAAAGGAGAGGAAAGTGGAGAAGAGAGAGGAAACCCTTAACCACTTTGACTTATTCTATGTTTATCCCTAACTAACTAACTTTGACTTATTCTATGCTACAAGGCCTGATGCACTTGTGACATGATTACACGGAACAACTTTGCATGTGATACTATCGCATGCAATTACATTATCAAGTTCTTGTTTTACATTACATGTAATCTGTCAAATACATGATGAAAATATTCTAAGTGTCTGACAAGACACGACATCTATTTGCATCATCCTTTGTCGATCTTGATGCTGCTACAGGATGCCCAATAATTGATGTGTTCTGGTTTGGTGAAAGCATCTCGAACCGGAATATAAATTTGTATCCTTGATTGTTCTGCATCATAGTGGTGATTACTAGAAAAGCATCTTTTCATTATCATTTCAGTCTTGAAAGCATTTTATGTCAATCATCATTGCATCTCCCATCTCTTTCTTTGTACAACCGAATTATGTTGTCCTCAAGCGCAAACCTGGAAGAGTATGCATGTGGGATATAAGTGAAAGGCCTTTGAGCAACAAAGGGTAATGGATTTTGGGCAAAATCAGCTCTTTAAATGAGGGAAAAACTCAAAAACGAGGTTTTCTAGAGGCACTGCATGTATGCGGACAGCAAGCTTTGAGTTGAAAAATGAGTATGGGAGATGAAATATATACATGAATAAGTATTTGTCATAAAAGATGGTGTTCTTGGAAACATTTGCAACTTATGGAAAGCCATAAAAAGCATGAAGGTCGGCTTTTTGGTTCACTTTGCATATTGGGAATCTCCATTTGTTTACTCATAAATGAGATGTTTATGTCTCATTACAAGTCATTTTTCTTTGACATATAAGCGTGGAGGTGGGCTTTTTAGTCTGCATTGCATGATGAAACGAAAGGCTTGCTTCTCTTGTGTATTTTATCTAGAGAACGGGGTTTTCAATCCCGACTGCATATGCAACAAAATTGAGTATTTGGAGCTTTCTCATGAAGGGAAGAACTTGCATTTCTTGAAGAACTTGCATTGTTTTGATAATGATACAATCAAACTTTTGAAGCCAAAAATCCTCCTTTGAATCTCCAATGATGTACCATATAGCAAGATTGCAGGAACATAAGTAACTTGCACCACTTGAAACCAAAAACATTAAGGAAAAGATGCTTGAACTTTGAAGAAAAACTCCAAATCTTTGCTGGTTCGAATTTAGGAAAAGATCCCCACATTTCAACTATATAGGCAACCAAGCTTGACCAAATCTTCACAAGAATGAATGCAAAACTCAGTCTTCTTTGAGTCATTGACAAATGGCCAAGTGTGAGAAGAAATTTGCTTGAGAATAGCTCCTCTTTGACCGGTTCAACCTTGCAACTTGGAGTTCTTGCAATGAAGATGCAAAGTAAGACAAAAACGGTACTTTGAGGAGAGGAAACATGAGTTATTACTGCCATTACATGCTGGAAATGAAACGTTTATGCCCTAGATGGACTTCTTGATCCAAAACGCAAGCATCCATGGTTGCAAACAAAGCATCAAATCCCATTTTTGGCCAAAAACATGCCCTAGACAAGCTGTTTGAAGGAAAACGCAGGTATGAGCAACACATATATATTTTTAAAAAACATGCTTTGGCTTGTAAAATCGCCACCAATGCCTTGTAGAAGAAAATAGTGTTCAAAAGGAAGTAAAAACGGGTTTTTAAAAACACTTTACATGCCCTTTCAACATGCAAATGCTATAAAAATCGCCACCAATAAAACACGGCTATGAGGAAAAAAAAGACGTGCTTTTACATATGCATTTTGATGTTTAAAACATATGCAAACTTTCTCAAAAACACCACCCAAGAGTTTTAAGCATAAAGGCTTTTAATGACGCATTTTTTATTACCCAATGCACATGCAATTGGGATAAAAATCGCCTCTTATACTCATAAAGGTTTAAAAAGTAGTAATGACATTTGTTTAGAAACACTTTACATGTTTTTAAACTCAAAACATATGTAAAGTGATTCAAAATCACCACTTTTCTCTTAAAATCACTTAAGACGCACTTTCTTGGACCTTTTACATATGTTTTGATATATGCAAATTTATGACGTGTTTTTAAAATCACTTTGCATATATTTAAAACTCAACATATGTATTTGCATTTAAAAACCCCACCTTTATGATTTGGGACTTAAAATATAGTGACAGTGAAGTTTGAAAGATGATTTGCATTGTGATGACATGCAATGTTGAAGAAAAACCCCACCTAATTGCATAAGAACTATAATCTTTATATGTAACTTATAGTAATAATAATAATAATATACATAAAGACTTTAAAAGTCCACCATCACATATTTAAATCATTTAAAACTATAAGTAAAACTTCTCAGAATGATGTGAAATTTTCAAAGTAACGAGAACCGAAATCGTCTCGGAATCGGCAAGACCAAAGCGAATCGCGAATCACCCATGAATAGGAATCGAATAGCCCATGAAACGGCAAATTTTAAAAAGCCTTAAAATTTAGAGATTTTAACAATTTAAAACTTATTTCATGCACCCTTTATTGAATATAACTTAAACACACTATAACATCATCAAACAGAAGCTAACATACATTTACAAGGAACATAAATGATAAATCCATCACATGCGTTACATATTTATGCAGCCTAGAAGCATGAGTTAAGATTGGAATGTCACATAGTATCATTAAAACATTTAAACAACAAAAACACTTGTAATCATAGAATCATGAATCATGATCATACCATCATATACTTCAAGTGCAAGTTCAACATCAAAGATTCAAGAATCAAAACATTAAAATTAAATCATAACATCAGTTCAAGTATCATTGTTTCAAGTTCAACTAATGGATTAATAATTTATTGATATTCTTCTTCTTCATAATCATCTTCTATATGGAGCCTAATAAGACTCGAAGGTTAATTTTTCCCCACTTTTATCGGCGCAGTTTCCACCCCAAATTATTAAATGGGGGTTTGGGGGCAAAGCCCCCAAGACAGGGTCTAGGGGCAGTGCCCTTGTGCGCTCCCTGTCGCAGTACAGGGCGGGGTCGAGGGGCAGCGCCCCTGAAAGCTCAACCAACTTTAATTATTTTATAAGGCATCGAGAGTTATTTTTCAGCTCCACAAGACATCAAATCATAAATGTATGTAAGATGAAGATCCATGAATCGTATGTCTATTAGTATTGGATAGTTGCATCCATTGCTCGTTAAGAGACATATCTTTCCAAATCGCACCTCGCCATGAACATTTGTTATTTGAACATTTTCTATTTGCACAAACCAGCTTTAGGGTTATAACAAAGAGGAAAGACAAAAAAAAGATTTTTAAAAAAATAAGTGTTTTTTAATTTTTTTGACTTGACAGTTGATTCATGTCGGTTCACGCATGGTCATTCAGGCGATTTTTCGATGAATCGCCTGAATCGGCAATTCATGCCAAAAAAACCGCCGATCTGATACACCGGCTCCCAAAAAATTGGGGAGGGTGAATCGAATCGCAATTCACAAGATTTTAGCGCGATTCTTGTTACTATCAAATTTTAAAGAGGGGTTCTAAACCCACTTTACATATAAATGACGTTTTTACTTCGTGCAATTACCAACAAAAAGCCCACTTTTGAGAAATTTTAACATAGATATGCAATCAGATAGAAAAAACCCCACCTGCAACATGCTTAAAACCTTAATAACTTGAGCTAGACAACTCTGATTGACGCCTAATATAGCTCAAAACGAGCAGAATTCAAAAAACTACAAACCCAAGGCAAAAACAAGACTAGAAACCAAACACAAGACCAAGAAAAACCAAACAAAGACTCGCCTTGAAGAATTTAAACCACGAAATTTTCCGTAGGGTTGTCTAATTTTGCGAATACAAAATTGAGGACAACACTTCTATTGTGAATTCACACTTTTTTAAGGAAAAAATGTCTGAAAATGCTTTCCACAAACACTAAAAAATGCTTACGAATTCTATGCCGAATTTTAACGAATTTTACATAGAAGTTTGAGGTCCACCAAAAGTCAAATTTGATGTTTGAAATTTGGCAAACTCTGAGACTTAGGTAAGTACTGATTCCTAGCTTTCAGCAGTTCCTTTCCTTTTAGGAGGATTTAAATAGTCTAAAGTTGCTTTCCATTGCTTTTAAGTTGGGGAGATTATGCTCTTTTAAGGGTGTATTGGTAACCCAATGTTTTTGCTATTTCCCCTAGACTTCAAGCACAGCAGTCAATTTTTTAGTAAGTTTCCTTTCATTATTTTGTTATGGGTGACAGTCCTATAGATCATCTCAATTTACTTATCACAAAAAGTTATGTTTCACTTGAGTGAATATAAGAGTAAGGGAACTTTTAACAAATATGTGATTATCTTTCACATTGTAAAGCTCTCTACTCTCTAGTTCTATAGGAAATCTAGCTACGCATTTCAAATGCAACAAATACATAGAGAATGTTGTCAATCCTCTTGCGGTTGTTTGTTAAAGCTGCTATGATAATCTTCCTTGTATTTGTTAGCAGAGAGCACAAGTTAGGACATATATATATATATATATATATTACTCTCTTACAAAGTACAGGTTTAATGAAGCTGACATGTTGACCTCCCTTTTCAATGTTAGCAGAGGGTACAAGTTTAGACACTAACCATATTACCGTCGTACTCTATTACTTAGCTCTACACTTCAGTAATATATTTGCTTTTCAAAAAATGAAACTAACTGATAAATTATTAATTTAAGGAAAACCTAATAAAATAAACAAGAAACTCACTAGTAACCCAAAGGAATACTCACATAAAGGATCTTCAAGGAGCTTCTCATTATTTGTACCACAGTCAATCATCACAGGAAGCACCTGGATGTAAAAAGAATGTAAGAAATACAACTAACATACACAAACATTACAAAATTGCACATGAAACCTGTCAAAAATCAAAACAAATGAAAAGAAAATCATAAACCTGCCACAAACAATTTAACATTCTAGAAAAGGACAAAAAGATGGTGATAGTCTTCAATATCGTGTGTACTTTACTCTATCCAAAGTAAAATAAACTAAACTAATGTACAAGAAGTAATAATCTTCCAAAAAACTGGTCTCATCAAATATTTATATAGATTAGATATCTGATTAGTTGCTCTGACTAAATCATTCTGTCATTAGAAAAACTTTTCCAAATGAACTAAGAAGAATCCAAAACAATTATTCTTTCCAAAAACACTATTCACTAACAAGAATCCTTGCATAACAGAATAGACTGCTGATGTGGAAGGCATATAAACATGATTAAAGATATCTGCTACAGAGAGAAACTGAACTGGGAAAGGTATATTATGTCATGGATTATTTCACTCTTGACTGTATGATGATAAGAAGTGTGGCATTATAGAGTTGGCATCAATGAAGACCCGCTTTACCCTTAGAAATTATAAAGATCAGGATTTCATGCCCTGGCAAATGATGGATACACAACTATAGGTAAATCTATACAGCTACCAAAACTTCAAACAAAAACTTCAAGGCTATTTATGTTTCTTTGAACATATTAGAATACATAACATTACGATTATTTTTTCGAAAACCACTATTTACTAATAAGAATCTTTGCACAACAGAATAGATTGCTCATGTGGAATGCATATAAACAAGATTAAAGATATCTGATGCAGAGAAAAACTGAACTGAGAAAGGTATATTATGTTATGGATTACTTCACTCTTGAGTGCATGAAGGTAAGATCCGTGACATTATAGAGTTGGCATAAAGTTCTAAAGTAATGTACAAGAAGTACTAATCTTCAAAAAACCTGGCCTCATCAAATATTTATCTAGTTTAGATATCTGATATAGTTTCTCTGACTAAATCATTATGTCACTAAAACAAACTTTTCCAAATGAACTAGGAAGAATCCAAAACTAAGATAGACCATGAAACAAAAAATGCAATGATATTTATGTTTCTTCGAACATATTAGAATACATTGCGATGTTGCTATCAGGATTCAACTGTGTAATTTTTGAGTGAAACATGGGTCAGTGAGTTTGACTCAAAAACTACACAGTTGAATCCTAATAGCAATATCACAATTTGACTTGCCATGGAAAATATCTCCTACTTATCAATTGACGACCTGAAAAGGCTTTATAATGAATAGTTCACAAGGCACAACACTTTCTGAAGGTTTTGCAAATGGGATTGCAAGCAAACTGGGCTTAACCTCGGAGGCAACTCCATGGTTATGCGCGCTTGAACTGGAGTAGTACTAGGATGGGTGACATCCTGGGAAGTCCTGGTGCTTCACCTCTATGAGCATCACCTAGATGCAATGAGTGCTAAGTGTTCAAATCATTCTCATGAGAGATAGGTTCTTGTAAACCACTACTCATGAAACATGGGTCAATGAGTTTGACTCAAAAACTACACTGTTAAATCTTGATAGCAATATCACAATTTGACTTGTTGTGGAAGATATCTCCTACTTATCAATTGATGAGCTTAAGGGGCTTTATAATAAATGGTTCATAAGGCACAATACTTTCTGAAGGTTTTGCAAATGGGGTTGCAAGCAAGGTGGGCTTAACCTCAGAGGAAACTCCGTGGTTAAGCACGCTTGAGAGGTAGTAGTACTAGGATGGGTGACCTCCCGGGAAGTGTCGGTGCTTCACCTCTGTGAGCATCACCTAGATGCAATGAGTGCTAAGTGTTCCATTCCTTCTCATCAGAGATGGGTTCTTGTGAACCACGAATCGTGAAACATGGGTCAATGAGTTTGACTCAAAAAATACACAATTGAATCCTAATAGCAATATCACAATTTGACTTGTGGAAGTTATCTCCTACTTATCAATTGATGAGCTTAAGGGGCTTTGTAATGAATGGTTCATCAGGCATAACGCTTGGTGAAGGTTTTGCAAATGGTGTTGCAAGCAAAGCAGGCTTAACCTCAAAGGAAACTTTGTGGTTAAGCGCGCTTGAGCTAGACTAGTACATATAGCACTAAACAAACAAATTTCTTGTTGAGACGCCAAAATAATATGTATGAATGACATTGTGGAAACCCAATGGAATGTCCCCATTTTTAGCAGGTCTAGTGCCATATCATTATTGTGACCTTCGTGGTCTGTTCAGGTCATTAGAAGGTCAATTGGTGTGAACTTACTATTTATAGTAAATCACAATATGGGTTTGACAGGACATCAGAGCAGTGTTGACAGTGTCAGATATGGTGTCTATGGCAAGATATCTGGATTAATGGACTTACTATTTATAGTAAGTCACCAGTTGGCCAGTTACTATTTTTGGATGACACTTAGGCGCACAGGTTCAGTTAATGCTCCTAGTTCTTGATGATTGGAGTTGTTTGCGTATGATTATTTAATTAAGTTAACTTCATTAAATAATCATTATTTGCCTAAGTCAATGATTAATTATATGAGCTCATTAAAAGGTTATATTATATTAATTCAAAATGGAGTTATGAGCTTATAATATAAAGTATGCTTTTAAGTGAAAGGTGTGTTGAAGAAGCCTTTTAAGTGAAAAGTGTCTTCATGAAACTTTTAGGTTTGGAGTTATTTATTATTAATTCAAAGTTATTAAATGAAGGCTTCTAATTGAAAAGTGTATTGATGAAGCCTCTTAAGTGAAAAGTGTGTTCAAGAAGCTACTTCATAAGGGGTTAAAAGTATAGAATGTTTTATCCCACATTGCTAAAAGTACAAGCATTCATCAACTAAAAAGCTATATAAGCAAGGCCATCCTTTCTTTTGAGACATGTTATGAGAATGTTTTATGATGTCCTGTTCTCTTGTTGCTGAAAGTCAGTGACTGATTTCTAAGGACAAAAACCTTAGGAAGCTGAAGGTTGAGCACTCTGAATTGGTGAAAAACCCAATGATATTGTGCATTGTAAAATGGCTTCATCCAGGAGTCATTATTGAGCTATAATTGATGGAGTTTGATAGATGGCTGGTTCAGTTTTAGAGTTGAATGGCAGCAGGTTATAGTAATAAATGCCCAGCTTGTAGATATGATTCAAGGAGCAGAATTGAGCATTAATTATAACAGCCGTACCTGATTTATGTCAACTATGATTCATTCTTGTGTCTCACATGAGTCTCATGGAAGCTGCGTTTGATACCTAGGAGGTATCGTTTGGCATTTGGTGTTTACATTTCATTCAATTGGAGCATTGATTAATATCAGCACATTGTATGGAGACAACTTGATGGATGCTGATATATATTATTGGTGCGTTGTCATTCCAGGTTCCTATTTGCTGTAGTTAATTTCCAGAATTCTGACTTATGTTATTCTATGCTTTGTAAATGACGTAATGAATAGTTTCATGGTGGATTAATGAAGATAAGGTGTTAGAGATTAATGGCAAAGTAATTAGTTCATTTCATATGTTAAGTAATTGCAAAACCATTCGATTACAAACAAACAATTGCATATACATCCAAACATTGCATGACAAATGTTTGACGAAATGTCAAACAACCAAAATTGAGTTTTCAGGAGTTTGAAGACAAACTAGATTTGAGACAATATCCTAGTTGGGGATATTACATTGGTATCATAGCTGTTTTCCTGCCATCCTGTTGAGGTGGAATTTATGGAGTTCACTGGTTTGATTTGAGTGATCAGCATTCTTATTATTATTTCAGTCATGGACAGACACAAGAAATCTGGAAAACATGGAAACCAGTTAGACAGTATGTCTCTCCTTAGACAACAAACATATGCCATGATGAAAAACATGGAGAGACTAAGACAAAGTCAAGAAAGACTTAATGCAAGTCTTTCAAATCCGGCAACTGTCGATAAGGCGACGGATTATTTAGTTTATTGGTTCAATAGGTCCTCTTCACGGAGAAGATACAAGGAGAGACGTGAGTTTTACACAGGTGAGACATCCAGAAATCTCCACGATGAATTTTTAGCAGTTGCGGATTTTGGTAGAGATTTTCCTATACTTAGTGGATCAGCCACTAGTCCTATTTTCTCACTTGAGGGTTGAGACTTTTTACAAGGACATGTGGATGCTCATGTCTTGTTGGCAGATAGTGGTACTGAGTTTCAGCATCCTGAGCCTACCAGAGCTAGTGACACGGATCAGGCTAGTGACATGTCCACTGCCATTGATGGCAATCTTGCATCAGTTGGTAGCGGTATTAGCGATACAGGGTCTGATTTTCCGAACACCAGTCCTTTATGTGAGCCTGTCGATGATGTTGTGGATAGTGTGAGAGAGGAGGATGTTGTAAATACCACTATGGATTCTGACACCTTGGATGATGGTGTTATTTTTTAGGACTAGGAGAAGTATTTGAACACTGACAACTCTGATGTTTATGACAGTTGTCGCAATGTGGAGTTAGTACAGGAGACTGCAGTCTTTTCCTATATTGAGGAGGTGGGCATGGACTCACCCAATAATGACACTCAGGAGGAGAGTGTTACAGATGAGTCAAGTAACATAGATTCTTGTCACGGTGTAGATGATTCTCGTGATGACATAGAGTCATGTATGCAGCCAGATAGCAAAGGGGTCTCAGATAGACGATGTTAATACTAGCATTTTGGATACCTCTGATGTTGAGTGTGACGATGATGGGTGCTGCAGTGTGACTGGTTTTTTTATATCATACATTGGGCGTGGACTCAGCATTGTCATCCGGTGGTGGTGGGTCCCAGGATCCATTTTTACAGGGACTCACAGATGAGGATGGGGAAGCATATGAGTGGCAGGATTTTGTTTCAGCCAGAGCTTCCATTCCTTCAGATGAGGTTACTTCTTCAATGACCCATGAGGATGACTCTATTTGTAGCGAGTCATGTTTGATTTATCAGACCCTAGGGGAGGACTCTGAGTTATTAGTGAGTGAGTATGGGTCTTAGGATCTCAATTGTCATGTGGTTACAGAGGACGAGGTAGCTGAGGATTGTGATGAGTTAGATTCAGCAGCAGCTTCCTCGGGGGTAGATGAGGATGAGTCTGATGTCAGTACTCAGTTTGTAGATGTGTGCTCGGATGACAGTACACAAAGATACGATGATCTTGAGGGGAGTTTGTTCGATACAACTTCTTTCCATGGTGTGGATAGTGCAGTTGAGTTTGTACATAGGAGTCCCGTTGTGCCGAGTCATCCTGTGACTAGCCAGTTGAGAGTTGATGAGAGAGATTACTTCTACTCTCGAGCATTTTGATGCCGCTTGTCAGCTGTTGGTTGTTTATGGTTGGGGTGCTCCTATGGTAGTTGAGCATGGCGGTGGTTACCTTTCCCTGACAGAGATTCATTCCTCGCGGGAGACTGTCAGGATTTTGAGACAGAGCTATTTACAGTTGGTAGCCGACCGAGATCACCTAGTTGAGTGGGGTAGTACGGGATATGAGTTACTGATGGATAGAAGGGATGAGGTGAGTGAGCTTACTCAGGAGCTCACAGCGACTTCTGAGGCTTTAGAGGGCACTCAATTGGCTCTCCAGGAGTTGCAGGGATGTTTAGCAGAGGTCATCGGAGAGTTAGAGAGACTCTGGTCTACACTAGTACCCGATCCAGTACAAATACACATAGTGGTGACTAGTGATATGATGATATCCACGGTTGGGGACAGTCGATGTGATGGGGATGCAGTCACGTCCACTCATGACTTGAGGCTTGCAGTTACTGATGAGATGAGAGCATCTGCGGAGGATGATGAAGTGACTACTGAAGTGTCAGATCCTCTAGTAGCTAGTTTTGAGCTTGACGATGCAAAGTAGATCATTGAGAGTTCTAAGATGACAGTGGCAGAGACTTCAGAGAGTTGCCAGACTGCAGTCAGTGACACCACGTCATCTTCAGGGGAGTTGGTAGAGGCACCATCCAGTTCAGGCATAGAGTTGATTTCTTTTGACTCATCTCATCGAGCTATGAGTGACCAACCTAGTACTACTTCACAGGGATGGAGAGATCAATTGAGAGTCACTAGTGAGCGGGTTGACTCCACTCTATCTCGCTATGACTGTACTTATAGGTATGTAGAGTACCTCATCTGGCGAGTGGAGTTTGAGGAGAGGCAATATGGTATTGGGGTTGGTACTCATTTGAGTGACTTGAGGTATATATTGAGGGCTTTATCAGCACTTAAGTCTGAGTACATTCAGATGTTCCATGATAGAGAGCATGTTGTAAGGTATGTTGTGAGACCTGATAGTATTGCTACTCAAACAGCTCAGCAGACTCAGAGGTTTGAGCGCTCTTCGGGTTTTCAAGTTGACAATGATGAGCCACTAACAAAGATAGGAGCGTATTACCGACAGCTTATGGTGACGAGTGCTCATCCCTTTTCTTTTGACCCTCAGGTCTTGGACTTGGCGGCATACCAGTGTGGGTTAGGTGTGGCACCATACCATCCTTTATGGGATGGGTTTTCATTATCTCCGAATGCTGGGAGTTGTAAGTCAGTGGGTAATGACTTGCAAGATAGGGATGTGTTTGGCAGTTATGCAGTGGGTGGGTATCCAAATTCATATGCAGATGTTTTTGGGGGTATTCATCATTGTTTTGCAGATGGTCTACACACTCAGGACAATTTGGTTGGGTGTGCAAGGGGAGTTCAATGTGTAGGTGATATTGGTCACCCATTTACCCTGGTTTTCGATGGCCATGAGGTTCATCTCTTTTGGAACTCAGGCAGGGGTCGATTCATTACAGGAGTATGGGTGATTGGCTATCTTTGATTTGCTTACAGAGATATCAGGTTTGCATCGTGGGTGGTGCTACAGGAGCCTGCAATTTGTGACAGGGGCATGGTGTACAGTTTTCTTTGGGATCTAGGAAGATCATGATGTTACTTTGTTCTGGCGATTGCTTGGGGATAAGCAATCTCGAGGAGGGAGGATTGTAATGTCCCCATTTTTAGCAGGTCCAGTGCCATATCATTATTGCGATCTTCGTTGTCTGTTGAGGTGATTACAAGGTCATTTGGTGTGAAATTACTATTTATAGTAAGTCCCAATATGGGTTTTTGAGAGGACATCGGAGCAGTGTTGACAGTGTCAGATATGGTGTCTGTGGCAGGATATCTGAATTGATGGACTTACTATTTATAGTAAGTCACCAGTTGGCCAGTTACTATTTTTGGATGACACTTAGGCACATGGATTCAATTGATGCTCCTGGTTCTTGATGATTGGAGCTATTTGCATATGATTATTTAATTAAGTTTACTTCATTAAATAATCATTATTTGCCTAAGTCAATGATTAATTATATGAGCTCACTAAAAGGTTATAGTATATTAATTCAAAATGGAGTTATGAGCTTATAATATAAAGGATGCTTTTAAGTTAAAGGTGTGTTGAAGAAGCCTTTTAAGTGAAAAGTGTCTTCATGAAGCTTTTAGCTTTGGAGTTATTTATTATTAATTCAAAGTTACTAAATGAAGGCTTCTAAATGAAAAGTGTATTGATGAAGGCTCTTTAGTGAAAAGTGTGTTCAAGAAGCTACTTCATAAGGAGTTAAAAGTACAGAATGTTTTATCCCACATTGCTAAAAGTACAAGCATTCACCAACTAAAAAGCTATATAAGCAAGGCCATGCTTGTAATTCATATAGATTTCTTTAGTATTTTGTCTTAATTCACTGAAGTGATAATTTAAATAAAATTTATACTTCCTCTCATGACTATATTGGTGATCCCATGTCCTCTTATTACCCTGTCAAATTGGATAGGAAGAATTTGAGATGTGACCAAGGCGCTTAGAGACCATTCCCAATAGACTCCCTCAAGGTTTACAGGTCCAAGCCCAAACTATTGGGACGCTGACCCCCATCCTATTTTGGGACAGAAAGCTATTGGCGGGATTTACACAAGCTCTCCTTGAAGTCATCCTTATATTCCTTCCCTCCAGTCCGGTAGGTGACAAATTGGAGTAGGGATATATATATATATATATATATTAGATCTGATTTCATCCTTATGAACATATAATGTATATAATAGACTATATAAAGACTCTTTATTCCTTATAGAATATATATATATATATATATATATATATCTTGTATATGTATATATATATTTACTTATAAAATATAATATAATTATGATTACATTATTAACATGTTTATATACATAATATATATATATGTGTGTGTGTGTGTGTGTGTGATCTCTTATTATTAATGAATGCACCATATGATATATATTTCAGATTTTATATATATATATATATATATATATATAACTTATATATTTATCCCACCGTAAGATGACCTTTATCTTTAATAGCATATATACATAACATTCTGTGAGTAAATATCCAACTCAATTACTTCCAGCCTTACTGCTGTCACGTTGTGCTTACAAACACAGTAAATGATTTATTTCTTATGATTTTCTATTATCCTTTTCTATTCATCTATAAAATGTTCTCTTGTTGCTAAAAGTCAGTGACTGATTTCTAAGGACAAAATCCTTAGGAAGCTGAAGGTTGAGCACTCTGAATTGGTGAAAGACCCAATTATATTGTGCATTGTGAAATGGCTTCATCTAGGTTTCATTATTGAGCTAGAATTGATGGAGTATGATAGATGGTTGGTTCAGTTTTAGAGTTGAATGGCAGCAGATTATAGTAATAAATGCCCAGCTTGTAGATATAATTCAAGGAGCAGAATTGAGCATTAATTATAACAGCCGTACCTGATTTATGCCAGCTGTGGTTCATTCTTGTGTCTCACATGAGTCTCATGGAAGCTGCGTTTGATACCTAGGAGGTATCGTTTGGCATTTGGGGTTTACATTTCATTCAATTGGAGCATTGA
>MU228250.1:339691-357327 GCA_018584345.1 Thuja plicata | reverse complement strand
AACAATATTATCAATTCAATATATATATTAATATAATTGTTCATTATCATATATTAATATATTATTTATTTATTTCCTCATAACATTAAGATCATTTTATCTGATCGAAGCTATAAACATCAACAATAATGATCCCATAAAGAATGCATTAACTCTTTAATATACATCAAAACATAATAAGTTAGCCACAAGGTAAAACGGCAACTGCAAAGTTAAACAAAGATTTTGGGTAGGAGAGATTCCACTTTTGAAAGTTATGGTGACAAAGACATACCACCAATGACATTATGAAACATGTTGGGAAGTTGGGAAGAGAATGAAAACAAAGGCAAGTATATCAAGATCAAGGGTTGGATATACCACAAACATTATAGGACGAGGTGTCGAGGGTCGATCCAATAAAGATAATTCTGACAGTTTGACAAGTACAATGATTGAGCAAGGGAAGGATGGAAAGTATGATATGATGCAAAAGTCCAAAACTCTAATAGAAAAGAGGGAAAAGCGGAATTGGAAGGAAAGTCATACTTAGAAAGGGAAAACACACAATAAACAGGACCAAGGGGGACACAAAGAACAAACCTAATGTGTATAGACTTAGATTAACAAGAAAGGGAGATGAAATGATGATTATCAACAAATTACTAAAAAATCTTGGTGACTTGAATTTAATCGTTTCCGAAGAATGTTTTTACAAGCCCTAACTACATCTAATAACGTGCAACACTTTGTGAACTAAATCCTTAGACCTTGTCACAAACAAACTTTAACAATCCATCCTTTCCATAACAGTACCCTTCACACACTCTCCGTGGATAAAAATCATACCATTAACCTTAAAGAACCTTGAATGAAAGGTCAAGAAAATGAAAAAAACACTTGTTTTTTTATCTGGCATATTGTTCTTGCAATGATTGGGACTCCACGGAAACCTACAATTCTTGTTAAAACCTACACATTGCTTGAGTGTGCACTTTTCCACTTAAAGTCCTTTTTTCTACTTTTACACTCAAAAATTGGTCATCACCTATACAAGTACATGCATTTTTCTTATACACCACTTTTTGTTTTGATTTTCACTTTCCTTTGTCTATTGAACGGATAGGAGCACTTCAATGGTCTAATACATAACATGAGTGCTCCAATACACTACATATCTACTTTTTGTTTTAATTTTCACTTGGCTTTCACTTAAAGTTGGACATTAGAAGGAGAGGAGCACATTCGTCGTCTAGATGAGCACTTTTTCTTTCTTGTTCACACTTGTCTTTGCCCCCTTAGTGAAGAGGAGTGCTTCAATACATCAGGTGGGCACATTTTGTTATGTTTTTAACTTGGCATTGAACAAATTCTGACTAGAAGTGCTCCAAGGTTCATCACTTAAGTTGTCATAATTTCATGTTAACATTGAACAAATTATGAAAAGGAGTGCCCTTTTTCACTCATGAGTCATTTTCAATTAAATTCTCACTTAAAATTGGACACTATTTAAAGAGGCACACCATTTTCATTACTGAGCCATTTTCCACCAGCTCACTTAAAATTGGACACTCTTTGAAGAGGCATGTGTTTCACTACCAGGCATCTATTTTTCAATGACAGTCAAGTTTAGCCTCCTTTTTTGCCACCACACTCCATTTTGTCTCTCTTCTGATGCATTAGAAAACAAATCCTGTTGGCCAGGTACTAACATTGATCAAAGCTTAAGAACCATGAGATTCAAAAACATGAAAAATAAGGATACAATCAAGACTCGTTAAGCAAGAAAAACTTAAATTTGACTGATGCAAACAAAAACTTCATACGAGGACAAGTTTCAGACATTCTCTTTTCACACCTATAGGCTGAAAAACAATTGGGTTAGAAAGGCAGCAGCAGTTCTGAAGTTAATTGAATTTTCTTATGTCTTGTTTGATGTTGAAGAAAAAGAATTCATTTAAAAACAAGCAGAGGAGGATGCTATGGTTTAAAATAATATGTATAAAATGGAACACAGCTAAAATAATTGATAAATAGCTTCTACAGATCCAAAATAAAACATATATAAATATGCCGGAACCTGCTCTGCAGGCCAATTATAGACCATTGACATCATTTCTCCCCGATCGGCAGCACTAAAATACATTCCTCTTGGACGTCGAAACAAGCCACTATAGTTCTGGCAGACCAGCCCTACTGTAGGAGTGTATACTATTGGTGCATACTCCTCAATATTGTCAATTAAAACCTGTATGATCATGAAAATTCCTTATTAATAAAGCTGCCTGTCATTTTCAAGATAACAAAAAAAATTGGTTAGTAGATAAGAATTCTTAAACTGAAAGAATTGTGTCCTAAACATGGAAAAAGTATTCCCTGCACATGAGGTGACAAGATTACATGTGTTTTAGCAACATACATGTTGCATATCAGAAAAAGAAATTATTTAGATCTAAGAAATGCAAAGTATTTCCATTACTTACTGAAGTTTTCAGAGAGAAACACTCACCTTGTAATACATTGTCTCATTCCTGTCATGCAATCTGTTGAGGATCCGCCACTTAGCTAAAGCAGTAGTATCTTCTGGTCCATCTTTAACGGAGTCTTTCAGTCTTTTCATATCAAACACTGCGCAAATAAATTATATTAAAAGTTTACATTATATCATGACATTTCCAAAAAGAAATAAGTTCATATCTGAAATTGGAAAACACAAGAAGAAAAATGAAAAAGGATATGTACAATTTATCCCCAGTAATAAGAGAAACAACAGCATGTCTTGTTCCAATGTGAGATCCTACTCTGCAGATGCATTACTTCTATCATCTTACCACAAGCATGAGTAAAGACCATTTGGTGAACATCTGTTTAGAATATACACCCGACACAAAAGGTGACTCTTAACTCAAAATCATAAATAAATTGACAATAGGAGATTTTTATTTAAACCATAGTAGCATTAATCAGGAATGAATCGCAAATCGGCATTTTCGGTGATTTTTTCCCGAATAAATCTGATAAAATCGTTGACTCATGGTCAACGATTTTTTACCGATTTTTTCCCCAATTAATCCCCAAAATCGCAAGTAATCTGCCAGCCCGATTAAACGAAGTACCGCAAAAACCCTAAATGGCACGGAAATTTGCAGTTTTTTTCTATTTAATGGCCGCGTCTGTGCCATCTGGAGCAAAGGAAGTGTCATGTGGAGTCTGAGATTCAGCGTGGAGTAAGTGTGGAGTGTCTGGTGTCCAGAGGCTAGTGTCGTGTGGAGTCGTCTGGTGTTGTCTGGTCTGGACTGAGCATCGTCTGGATTCTAGAGTCTGAGCATCGTGTGTGTGGAGTTTGAGCCGCCACCATTTCGGGTTCTGCCAGCCGCCAGGTATTTACCAAAAAGATAGACGTATGGGAAATAAGATCAAATACATATCGATTTTGTGCTTCATTGATGGTTGTAACTGCGCGATATTCTGAAATGAATATGTTTATTGTTTGTTGTGATTCTATGAAGGTTGTAGTCTTACTCAAAACATTGTAGATAATACCGTTCTTTCCAATGAACATTTGGACTATTCTATCAATTTTATCTACAACAATACTGTTTTAATTGATCAAAACAGAGTAGAAAATAAAAAAGTAGAGAACGAAACAAAACTAATTACAAGTGTTCAAAATTATAATATAACAATGGTATTATGCTAAGATAGTTTTTGAAAAGGGAATTACAGTAGTATCAGCTAATTCTGATCTTCAAGAACAGATTCAGATCTCGTATAATTCTGCAAATTAACTGCTGTTTTATACATTATATGGATGTCATTCTACAATCGTTCCATTCATCTCTATCTTCAACATTATAGATAGGACAATTTATTCCTTTCATGTCTGGTCTTGATTTAAATTTCACCACATTCCTAGCAATTTGTTCCAAGTCCAACAGCTCTCCTTGAATCTTGATCACTGTATGCACAGTAATTTTATTAAAAAAATTAATTGTATAATTCAATAAATCAATTTACTATAAATATATTTCATTCTATTTAAATCATGAGCAGTCTACCAAACATTCTTTGTATAAAAGACACAAAAAACATTTAAATAATCAAGATAAAGGATAATGTACATAGTTCACCCTGTAAAAATGAATCCTTTTATATATGAAACTTGGTAGAGTGCCTTTTCGATTCCTCTAGCGTTTGGAGCTAATACTGTTCTTTCTCTCTCCCGTGGAATGAATGGGTTTCATTGACTAGCGTTCTTTCCAGCAATGTTGTGATTCTATGAAGGTTGTAGCCTTATTTTCTACTCTATTTGATTTCATAGAAAAGCCTACGAAGCCTTGAACTCATGAATCATAGAGTCGCATGTCATGTATGAACCGAAGCAACCCATGTATTTTACTAGAGTGAATACTGCATACTCCATAATCGGAAATGGAACCCCTTTATCTCTATTGTTGCAATTTTGTCTTTTGGTCATCAAGTACAAAGGATATCAAAGAGAAACCAAAATGGGAACTTATATCATCAATATAGCGGTGTGCTGGATGTGAAATCAGTTTTGGAATATGAATCTGCTTATTATTTTAATTTTTAACCATTCGTAATTTGTATCTCAAATAGGAATGTATTCAGATCTGAAAAAGAATACAGTCAATCTATTCTTAAATTAAACTCAAAGGTCATAACACCTTGACCTGTCATCATCTAGTACAACTGTAACTTATTCAAGGGTGCCACATTTCTCCAAGCCTAACACCTTGACCTGTCATCATCTAGTACAACCGTAACTTATTCAAGGGTGCCACAATTCTCCAAGTCATAGTGATCTGCTCTATTTTGAGTAGAATTATCATCCAGCATCATGCAGACTCGATATAATAAGGGAGAGCATCATGCAGACTCGATATAGCTATGGCATGTGAAATGAGAGGCTCATGAAGTGTTTGAAAAGAAAACCTCAATTAATATGCAGAATCATTAAACAATGCGTGTGAACTGTTTGTCCAGACTCCAAATGCCTTAAAGAACTGTGGCAATAAGGCATTGACATCCATAAAGATATTTGCATGAAAGTTTGAAACAATGTATGATAATCCATCAAAGCATGAAGGATATACCACAGCTGATCCAACCAGCTCACTAGAAATAGATGCAAATGCATATTAAGCTTGAGATTTAGAAAGATTTTGTATTTGTCTGGCACCTTTAATTTATTTAATCAGCACTAATAGCTTATGAGTTGAGACCTAATATATGTTGTTTCAAACTGAATTTTCTGTATATGTATTATGTATGTTGTTTTATGCATATTCTACAAGTAAATAAATAAATTATATATGTATATAAAATGCTTGCGCAAATTCTCAATCACAGTGCCGAGTGAGAAAGACTTTGCATGGACACATTGCACACCGATTGTCGATAGTACAACAAAGGTTAAATGCAATTAGTGTCTCAACATAGTTAGAGGTGGAATTTACTGCTTCAAATGGCATTTGTCAAAAGAACCGGGAAATAACACTATAATGTGCCTGAATTGCCCTGCAGATGTTGCATACCAGGCCAAAAAAGCCCTTGACGAAATTCCTAAGAAGAAGGCAAAAAAGGCAAGAACTAGGTTTGAAATTGGTTCCAATGCTACAAGTATTAGGAGGAATCAATCAAATGAGGAAGATGGTAGAGGGGAGGGTTTCAAGGAATCTAAGAGTAGTAGGAGAACACCTACTACAACAAATGGCCCAAACACAAGTGGGGGGAACATCAACAATTTCTTTGCGCTTCATACTACGCCAGGATCGCAGACCACTTTGGAGAGTACGGGGTGGAGGAAAACTGTCCATGAACAAGCAATGAAGGGGATTTCAAATTATTATTTATCCTCTACTTTGGCATTCAATTCTTGCAGATCTCCATATTGGCAAGGTATGATGGATGGTGTTGCAGCTACAGGGCCTGGGTTTAAAGCCCCGTCTTATGAGACAATGAGGGTTGGTATGCTCAATGATGCGGTAAAAGATGTTGAACATGTTGTTGATGAGCATCGATTAGTGTGGACTAGTACTGGGTGCACCATTATGTCAGATGGATGGATAGATGGAAGGAACTGATCCCTCGTCAACTTCCTCGTCTCTTTTGATATAGGCACTATATTTCTAAAATCTGTGGATGCATCACATATAATGAAATATGTAATTGCATTGTTCGAGATGTATGACTCAGTAGTCATGGATGTGGGGCCACAAAATGTGGTTCAATTCATTAGAGACAATGCTGTTGGGAAATTGTTGACAAACAAATACCCCTCCATGTTTTTACCCCACGTGCAACACATTGCCTTGATCCAACCCTAGAGGACATTGGAAAAATTGAATGGGTTAAGGAGGCATTGCAAAAGGCTAGCACGGTTACCAGATATATCTACAATCACACAAGGGTTTTGAGTATGATGCGTCAATTCACATGGGGCAAGGAGTTGGTTCAACCAGGGGTGACAAGGTTTGCAACACACTTCCTTGCACTAAGAACTCTAGTTCAACAATAAATGAACTTGAGACGCATCTTTGTTTCAACGGAGTGGATGGACTTAGGCTTCTCAAGTCAAATAGATGGCATAAGAGTGGCAAACTACATATATTCTATCAATTTTTGGGAAGCAATTGAACAGGTCGTACAATTCTTAGAGCCTCTAGTAAAAGTCTTGAGACTAGTGGACGAGGATAAATCCCCAATGGGATATTGTATGAGGCCATGGATAGGGCCAAGGAGGCAACGAAGGGTTGGCTGGAAAATGACTGGACGAGGTATCAACCATTATGGGACATAATTGATAGGAGATGGGATGGACAGATGCACTCTCCTCTTCATGTTGCAGGATACTTTCTCAATCCGTCATTTTTCTACACCACAAATTTCACAGAGATTGATGTTGAGATCACACAAGGCTTGTTTAGGTGCATGGAAAAAATATTTCAAAGCACAGAGAAATGGAAAGCCGTTATGTTAGAGTTGTAAATGTATAAGAAGGCAGCGGGTTTTCTCTCATCTAGGGCTGCCGAGGAAGGCAGGACGACCTTCGAACAAGGTATACTCTATAAACTTTTGACAGTCCATTTATTTTGTTGACATGATCATTGTTGTCCTCAATTTTGCATTCACAAAATTGGACAACCCTACGCAATTTTATGTAGATTGGTAGGTGTTTCCTCTAAGGTTACAAAGCTTTTAAAGATGTCTATTTGAGATAATCAATCATCCCTTGGTATGTCTTGGACTTTTCATCCTAGGAGCATTGTTTTCTGAAGGTTCTTGTCAAGCTTATCACCTCATTGTTTGTTGGAAGTAAGTTTTTCATCTCCGCTGACAAACACTTGAGTCTTTGTAACCTTCAGGTCTTTTCTTCGTTTTTCTTAGTTTTGTGTTTAGTTTTTAATCTTGTTTTTGTCTTAGGATTGTAGCTTTTTGAATTTCGCTTGTTTTGAGCTATCTTAGGCATCAATCGAAGTTGTCTAGCTCAAGTTATTAAGGTTTTTAGCATCCTACAGGTGGGGTTTTTTTGCCTGATTGCACATCTTGATTAAAATCTCTTAAAAGTGGACTTTTTATTGCTAATTGGACGAAGTAAGGATATTATCTATATGTAAAGTGGATTTTAAACCTCACTTTAAAATTTCACTGCATTTTGAGAAGTTTTACCTGTACTTTTCAATGATGGTGGACTTTTCAAACCTGTCTGCATATTATATCATTTAAATTATAAGATTACATATAAAGACTATGTTAAAAGATGCAATTAGGTGGGCTTTTTATATGATATTGCAAATCATGTTTGAAATTCTATTATCAACATAAGTTACAATGGGTGGTGATTTTGATCTCAATTACATATTACAATTGCATGTTATTTTAAAAACATGTTTTGAGTCACCTAAAACCCGTTATAACTCCTACTAGTGGCGATTTTGGAGCTTTTTACATATCTCACAATACATGTCTCTATGTGCAAATGTTGCTCTAAAGCCCGTTATGATTTTAAGAGAGTGTAATATATAGAAAACGCATTTTTGGCATTATAATACCTATGTTTTTCTTTTCCAAACCACGGGCGGCGAATTTAGAGGTATTTGCATATGTTTCAATAACATTCTTTTGTATGCTAAAGACTTTTTAAAACCCGCTTTATGTATTTATATGCAAGAAACGAAAGGAAACGGTGTTTTCCATATCGTTTACATATGTTTTCGCAATCCATATAAAGCACTAAGAGTTGCGGTTTTTCTTATAAGCTTGAGGGTGTCAATTTTCTTTGCATTTACATGCTTTGAGAATATGTAACAAGGCTTTTAAAACCAGTGTGCCTTCATGAAGCTGTGTATCATTTTGAAGCTCTTGGACGGGGATTTCTAAGCGATTTACATGCTACAAAGATATGTTTTTAAACCCTGTTTTCGCCACTAGAGGCCTCATTTTCTTTGAAGCTCTTGGATGACATTTTGGGAGGCATTTACATACTTGCAAAAGCCAGTGATCTTTCCTGAGACTACAGTTTGGGATTTAAAACCCGTCCTAGGTGAAATACATTGCTGAAAACATATGCAATGCTGATCTTGTAACCCGGCTAGGGCATCGAGATCATAAGCAGGAAGAAGTTTTCTTGCAAGATCATTATGTAAGTATGGCATCAAACATATTGCATATAGACGTCGTTTTTATGTAACATTGCATATGTTTAAATGCATGTTTTCATAAAACACAAACGCGTGCTTCCTCTAAATGACATTGTTTTTAGACTGCATTGCATATACGTTCGAAATCCTCACGAGTGTTTATTGCTAAGTTTGAAACCTTCTTCCTTGTTGTCGTTTTTATGCATTTCGAATCTTCATGGTAGACATTTGTCACCCATCTTTTAGTGACTCATAGAAATGCATTGATTTAGTTGGAAGAATTTGTCAAATTCTTGGCCTATATATCTTCATGTTTGAATTATTTTTCTCAAATCCGAAAATCTCTTGGATTTTTCTACAAGATTAGAGAGAGTTGTTTTCCTTGCATTTCTCAAGGAAGAGGTAAGTTTTGTTTTCAATCTTTTGGGTTTTTGTTTCAAGTTTGTATATATTTTGATTTTGCAACTGTAGATCTTTTCATTTCATTTTCAGATTTACATACTTTTAGTTTTGTTTTCAAAACCTTCTACTTCCATCTAAATTTCTCCAAGTTGCATATGCAAGTTCTTCATACTTGCATATGCAATCGGGATTAAAAAACCCGTCCAAAGCATGGAATTACTTCAAAAAGAGCTAAGTTGGCATCATCCAAAGGTGGAGCAACAACTATTAAATAAAGAGTAGTCCAAATTTATTAAACGGTTGCGCAATAATAGAGAAAATTGTGTTTTGTGATCGCAGTGCTAAGGAAAAGTGTTGTTGTCACTCTTAGTAACTAGTAGATGAACATATGATACTATGCGGATATATTCTCAGTTTGCTCAAATTGCAGGATGTAATTATGTTAAGGGTGTGGCGCTTAATGATGACACTCTTGATCTGCAATTAGCAATGTCTATCACTTTGTTGTTGATTGTTGTCACACATCTCCTAGGAGCCGCTCCTTGGTGGTCAAGAGCATTGTATACTTTTGCTATATTTTTTCTAGTGGAGCAGTGTATACATCTTCAAGTATATTTTCATTTGCAATCGAGTTGTTGGTCACGGTGCCTAGGGAATTATATAAATAATAAAGAAGCGGATTTGTGGATCCACAAATTGAACACAAAATAATCACCCGATAGAGGGATAACTAGCATATCGCAGACTCCAAATATAATGCTTGCTTGAGCAGATCAATACTGTTGTGAAACTGTCATCCATAAGATTATGTGAATTGGGGTCCATTACCAGCACAGTGGGTTTGGCTTCGTTAGTCCCTTAATTGTCGTGAGTGGAAAGAATCTACTTGGTCACCGAAGTCTATATATTATATGGTTCCAAACTTTGGCTAAATGTGAAGTATATTGTGTAGTTGTTTCCTAGAAACAGAGCATATGGGAAGCATGTTGTAACAAAGGCATTAAATGATGCAGTGTGCTCAGAAATCTATCATGAGTTTGTGGTGAATCACCCAGGAGTATCATACATATATAGAGATAAGTATTTCATACCCTTGAATAATGTTCATGAATTTTCTGAGTCATTAATTCATGCTATAACATGGAGATAGTAAATCTTGTATGCTTCTATCATTGGTATTTCCCTTCGGGATAGTTTAGTTTTATGAACTATTTCTAATCTCTCTTTGGAATGCCTTCAGGACGGATCAAGAAGCATAAGAAATTGTATTCAAGGGAAAGAAAACTTGATACTTGCAATTATGGAACTGAATTGAAGAAGGACATCAATTTCAGAGGGAGTGTGACAATCTATTAAAGGCAACCTTGGAGGAGAAGGTCAAAAGGTTGATATCACACTCAGAAGAAGTCTAACATTTGGCAACCTTGGACGAGAAAGTCAAGAGGTTGATGCATGTACTTGGAGCTTCAGATGGAAGCCACAATATCATGAATGTTTGGTGTTGTCAAGCCTGAGGATAAATCCACAGTTTATCACATTCACTTATGTTACTATGGAATCAGACAAGTACATTTGTGTACGAGAAACTACTCCTACGAATAATGTTGTGATCAAAATTTTAACATGGTGTAAATGATCATGTACCAAATAATGAGTCTCTTGGAGCAAGAAATTTTCATGATTAAGATCATGTATGCTTCCGTAACAGAGGGAGCTACTAGAGGATCTGCCAAATTGATCTTTGAGGATTTTGATCATAGTGATTCAGAGGGAGTAGATCATGGAGAGATGGTTTCTTTAGTATTAGACAAGGTACATTATCACTGAAGAACGGACAACCGATATTCTCACCAAGCCTCCTGCCAAAGTAAAGTTTGTGCATTTTGCGACTAGCTTGTAGTTGTGGAGAATGAAGCCCTTGCTAAGAGGGAATCTTAGCATCAATGATGTCTTGAAATGTACTTTATTGGATTCTTCTCTATAAGAGAGAAGTTTAAAGTGAAAGCCTTGTTCCACCCTCCAATAGTAGCCATGGTGGATCCACCCCCTGATATAGTTCATGGTAGATGTCATGTGTGTGACTCCGTGACTTTATTGGCTTATGGGGCCCCCGCGAACATCGTTGAAAGGTGACAACTTTTCAATGATGAACACTTGTATTTGATTGATATTGTAGGGTGACGACTTTGCAATACTCAATATCTCCATCATGATGGATATCATGTGACTTGATATTCGTGGACATGTCATGATGGTTAGGATCTCTTAAACATCATGGTAGATATCATAAGGCTGATATCATTAAATAAACCATAGATGAGTTAAAGATCTTCATGGTGGATATTATGTGACGTAATATTCGTGGACATGCCATGATACAATACCCATATGGTAGACATCATGGGACATGGTGTCAGTGCACATACCATGGATATTTGTGAGATATGGTGAATATCATGTGACATGATGTTCCTACTCATACCATATCTCCTAATATCACAGTGAGGTGATATCTTCTCTCTCACAATTAACCGATTTATTATGATTTGCATCTTGATGAATTTTATCTTCCCTAGCTAAGAGGGAGTGTTGATGTTTATAGCTTAGATCAGATAAAAATGAAGAAGATATTAATATTATAAGAACAGATAAAACTGTGATATATATATATATATATATATATAATAATGGATGTTATTATTATTATATATGTATTGATATATATACATATACATATTAATATTTGAATTTGATTTGACCTCTTCTCATAATAATAATATCCAGATCGATTAACATCACATATTATACCCATGATCAAATTCATACTGATTTTTTGTGTATCGGTTATGCCTTGTTATCACATTGCTTAGTATCGGTTATATACACTGATTTGTTATAACATGATTAAGCATCATATACCGATCGACATACCAATCGGGCACTTTGTATTATCACCGATCGGGTGTATTATGTTACGATCGGGTGCCAACCACTATGCATTGTTTTGAGTTACTAAATGTCGATTAGTATTATCAATTAGCAACAGCGATCAGTGTTATGAAGAGACATGATAATATAGTCATGTCTCCTATATAAATACTCATTTGTTGATCGATCAAAGAAAAGCATATACAACATTGAATGCAAGTCTTCTCATATTCGATCAGCAAGTAATTCAGAAGTATTTCTATCAGCATTTGTTTTGTAATACTTCCATATTCGCATTGTGTATTAATACTTGAAATATCAGTTGTGAATTACAAAGTCTTTTATTTGCTACATACCTGAAAGAAAAGACATATATTAGTGAATATACAAAATAAAATTGCATTCATTTTTCATTTGCTATAAACCTAATCACAATAACATCCCTTAATGGTCAATCTATCAACAACACCAAGTTGCCCCCTAAATTTGACAAACTTATCAGGGCTCAAAGACTCGGTGAGAATATTTGTATTTTGATCCTCTGTTGGAGCATACTGTAGTTGAACTGACCCGTCTTCTATCAACTTGCAGATGTACTGACAATGAAGCTCAACATGCTTGATATGTTCATGGAAAACTAGATTTTTGGCCAGTTTGAGCACCCCTTCATTAGAAGTGTACAAGGGAGAAGGTCATGCTTGTGACATTTGCATGTCATAAATGATCCTTTGAAGCCAAACTGCCTCACATGCTGCCTTAATTGTTCTTTGATATTCTACTTCAGTCGAGGAAAGAGCCACTCCCTGCTACTTCTTGCTAGTCTATGTTACAACACTTGTACCCAAACTAGATGCATATCCAAAAGCAATTTTTTTGTCATCCACTACACCTGCCCAATCCGAATCTGTATAACCAATCAGTTTTGGATCATTGCACTTGCTGTACAGAATGCCAAAATCTAAAGTGCCTTGCACATATCTTAGCACTTTCTTTGTTGCAACCCAATGATCAGCTTTTGGGGTTGTCATGGAGCAAGAAATGTAGCTCACGGCAAAACTGAGATCAGGTCTAGTGGCAATGAGGTGGATGAGGTTTCCCACTAGTTGCCTGAATGTTGTTTCATTTACTACAGGTGAATCTGATTTGGCTAATAACTTCAACCCCTTCTCCATAGGTATGGAGGCAAATTTACAGTCTTGCATTTGAAACTTATCTTAGTATACTTTTGACATACTTAGACTGAGAGATAAAAATGCTACCAGTTGTCTGTCGAACCTCAATACCCAAGCAATAATGGCGAAGCATTAAATCTGTCATGTCAAAGGCCTCGCACAAATCCTGTTTGATTGTTGCAATCAAATGTGTTGAACTGCCAGCAATGATCAAGTCATCAACATAGACAACAAGAAAAAGAATATCATCACTAGTGTGTTAGACATACAGATTAGTGTCAAAAGGGTTGCGTTGAAAACCATGATCAACCAAGTACTAATCAATCTTGATGTACAACGCCCGAGAAGCCTGTTTGAATCCATAGAGTGCTTTCACGAGTCTACATACTTGATGTTCTTTGTCAGCAACCTTGAAACCAGGAAGCTACATCATGTAGACTTCTTCCTGCAACTCACCATTGAGGAAGGCACTCTTGACATCCATCTGATAGAGTTTCCATCCAAATTGAGCTGCAATGGCAAGAAAAAGACAATGTGCTCATCTTGGCAATAGGAGCAAAAGTCTCCTCATAGTCAATGTCCTCTCATTATGTGAATCTTCGGGCTACCAACCTTGCCTTGTATTAATCCATAGTACCATTTGCATGATACTTGACATTATAAACCCATTTGCAGCTGATAGGTTTCTTCCTAAAGGAAGATCATAAAGAACCCAGGTGTGATTCTTTGGAAGACTGATATTTTGCTTCCATAGCCTTTTCCCACTCTGGAATACCTTTAGCCTCTGAATATGTCTAAAGTTCATAGATGTTGTGGATGTTGGCCACAAGAGAAAAATTGACTGTGTTTTGCTACTTGCTCTTTCTATGAGTTGATCTGTCCTCAATGAGTTGATCATCATGAAGAGCTCCTATAGTCTTGGCCCACTACTTAGGCCGCAGGGTAGAAGTACCAACATCTAACATAGGAGAAACAGCATCTCCTAGGGAAGGTGGAGCAAAATTATCTGTATGTAGATCCTGAGAAAAATCAGGTGGTACAATATCATGACTAGTAGACTCCTCAACTTCAAAGTTAGAATGATCTAAAGCCATCCCATCAGGGGAATCAAGAGCAAGATGAACACCCACATCACAAGCCTTCACAGGATAATCCTCAGGATTGGTAGTAAAAAGAAATGGACCAGTAGTCTCATCAACCACAACATCACGATTGAATATGAGATGATTTGTCTACACATCAATCAACCTGTATGCCTTGTGATTGTCATTGTAACCGATAAATCCAACTTCGCACACTTGGCTTCTGGAATCCATACATGAGTTGTAGAACCAAAGACTTTTAGATGGCCCACCTTAGGCTTACATCCTAAGCAGGCTTCCTCAAGACTCATCTTCTTAACAACCTATGTAGCTAACCGATTTAGAAGGTAGACTGCAGTATAAACTACTTCAGCCCAAAATTATTTAGAAACATTTCTATGTTGCATCATAGAAAGAGCTATTTCAGTAATGGTGTGATTTCTACGTTCAACGACACCATTTTTGTTGAGGGGTGTATAGTGTGGTGAGTTGGCACTTAACACCATGTGTAGCACAAAAAGTAGAGAAGTCAGATGAACAAAACTCCCCCCCCCCATTATTTGACCTTAGAGTAACAATCTAAGAACCTAACTCTTTCTCAATTAAGGCCTTATATTGTTGAAATGTACTAAACACATATGATTTATTCTTAAGAAAATACACCCACATTTTTCTACTAAAATCATCAACAAATAATAATAAGTACCTGGACCCAGTAAGAGGAGTGTTCATTGGACCACATACATCAACGTGAACAAATTGAAGTACCTTAAAGGCTCACCAAGAATTGTCATCCGAGAATGGTGTCTGATGTTGCTTCCCAGTTTGACAGGCTCCACAAACTCCATGATTTTGAGTTTGCATCTCGGGTAGACCAGCCACCAAAGCCTCCCAAGATAACTAAGAGAGATAGTGCACATTCAAGTGCCCATAACATTGATGCTAAAGTTTGTTGATGGAAGTAATCCTAGCTGCCATGGCGTGCCCCTGAGAATCACTAGAATTGGCAAGTCTATACAGACCATGATCCTCGAGTCCCATAGCGACTGTAGTGCAAGTCTCCCTATCAACAATGTTGCAAGTATATGAATTGAAAACAATATCCAACTGGGGAGAATGCCTCGTGATTTGGCTGACTAAGCGAAGATTAAGTTTCATGCCTGGAAAATAGTATATATCAAAAATTATTAAATTTCACCCTCGAGAGTGAATCTACACATTGCCCTTACTGGCAACTGTATATTGCTCTCCACCAAAGACCATTGAATCAAAGAATGGTTCAAATTTTTTGAACCGATCCCAACGATGAGTAAAATGTCATAAAGCCCCTGAATCAATATACCAACCAAAAGATTTCAGTGGATTTGCAGTCCTTTTGGCCATAAAAGCATAGAATGCAGATTCTTTCTGATCAGAGTGCTCTGAAACATTTGCTTTGGGTTGATACCCTCCTTGCATCTTTTGCTAGAAGCCAACCAAAGCCAACAATTGACCTTCATGTGACCATACTTATGGCAATAATTACACTAAACGTTCTTTTTCTTCTTGTTGTCTTGAAAAGAACCAGAGCCTTTCGACTAAGAAGATTAAGCCTTCCCTTTGTCCTTAGCAGAAGATTTTGCAGAAAACACTAGTGTTGTGGAGGAAGAACTAGCACCGCTACCAAATTGTCATTTCCAACAATCTTGTTGCAGAAGTTTGGTGTAGAGCTCAAAGAATTTCAGATCAACATTAGTTGAGGTAATGTTGAGTGTCTCGACAAAGTGCTCATAAGACTTGGTAGACTCTTCAGAGTGATGACTACCATGTCTTCCTCCATTTTTTGACTAATAGCCTCCAACTAATCACAAATGTCCTTAATCTTTGTCAAATGATCCTCCAGAGATGTCCTCATGTCCATCATAATCAAAAAGAGCATGTTCTTAAGAAAGAATGCACAGCTATTATCTAATGTCTCATGGAGATCCTTCAAATGCTTCTAGATCTCAGCAGCTGACTTGCTAGAAGGCACTTGCGGCAACTAATCATCAGTGAGTGAGAGTTTGATGAGCATGATAGCTTCCTGGTTACGCTCATCCCATTTCCAGAAATGGTAGGACATGTTGTTGTGCCCAAAACAACTGCATCAAGACACTGATACTCAAAGATAGTCAACATGCGCTACTTCCAAGTGTTATAATTTTTGCCACTAAACTTCTGACTGCTTTCAAGCATGATATTTGTTAATGACGCCATTCTACATGCTTCCCAATGTTATATGGAGCCTAATCAAGCTCGAAGGTTAATTTTTCCCTTTTATCTGTGCAGTTTCCCCCAAAATGATTCAACGAGGGTTTAGGGGCAGCACCCCTTGCAAGGTCCAGGGGCAACACCCTCGATAGCTCAAACGACTTTTATTATTTTACAAAGGCGTCGAGAGTTGATTTTCTATTGGCTGACATATTCTAACCCATTTTTGTAACTGTCGCCCCACCTTTTGTCCACATACCTTTAGACAAAAGTGGATGTTCGATGTGTAGTAGTGGTCCTGAAAGCTTCATGTGAGTCCTGAGTCTAAGTCTAGCTATTCCCTTAAGCTAGGAGACCTTTATCGGATTTCCCAAATTTGACTTCTCTGTTGTGAGCCAGAGGGAATCTGTATTTGAGATCATGTTTTGGGTAGGTTAAGTTCCCAATCTAGTAAAGGCCATGGTTCGAAGATTTCTAACATCAGTTTTACATGCAACTAAAGTATTTAGCCATAATTCTTCATTTTACAGCATTGGCGAAAAATTGGGTTTGGGCTTCTCCACCGGCGGAAAAGCATCAGCAGGGTGCATTTTCCACCGATGATTACTAAGTGATGTCTCAGCGGGAAGTGCAGTTCTAAAATGGATCCCTTAGGCTTAGAAGGACTGCTGTGTCAAAACTACACCTCTACAAGCCAAGAGGAATGATTAAACAGAAAGAAATCTAAGAGATAAGTCTACTGGCGGAAAAGCGGAAAATGGCTTCTCCACTACTCCAACAGGCGGGTTTCAACCTAGGATACCGGGTTCGGCCCCTGCCCCATCCGGACCCTGCCAAATTCGAACCGGTCCGAACTATGGGTTCGCTTTTGCCTCAGTAGGCAACCGCAATATTGACCCAATAGTAGAACCCCCTTCTGATTCTCCTTTGTGGAAGAATGTTGATATTATAAGTGCCCTTCCCGGAGGTGGTGGATTCCGTTGGAAATGTCGGGGTTGTGATGTAGCAAAGAACAGTTCATATTATCGTGTGGCAGGTCATTTGTGTGGATTACCTGGAAGAGGAGTCAAGAAATGCCCTGGAAAAACAGGTGCACCTATACCAGAGGCAACAATATTACAATATATTGCAGAGCATGAGGCAGCAGAAGAGAGAGAAGAACATAGACAAGCTGTAGCCAA
>MU228250.1:309282-337303 GCA_018584345.1 Thuja plicata | reverse complement strand
AATGTTTACTTTTTATGATACTACGTGACATTCTAATCTTAACTCATGCTTCTAGGCTGCATATATATCAAAATATGTATATATATAAAAAAAAAATTACATATTTTTGTACTAACGAACCCGAACCAAACCCCTTTTCAAAATTTTGGCGAACCAGCGAACCGGTTCTTCGAACTCGAACCCGAATTCGAACCCGAACCGGCATCCTAGGTTTCAACCCACGGAGTACATTTTCCGCCAAGCCATTAAAATGAAGGGATTTTGAGGAGGAATCTATCTCATAAAGAATCCAAGATATAAAGAAGGCCAATGAAATCAACACATGTCATTTTGGCACCCCAACAGGCCAAATATCTCCTTTGGTGGATTTTCGAACAGAGAGCACTCCAAAAAGCATTTCTCCGCCCAAAGGAGAAGTGGAAAAGTAATTTTCCGCTACCTCAGGAAAGTTACCGTTGCGGTTACTGAAGTGAAAAGACATTTCTTAAACGGCCCGTAAGAGCAAAGTAATTAATTCAAATAAAGCCGTTTTACTTCATAAAGAACTGTTTCATTAATGTTGAGGTCTTTTCATTCGTGTGGCGCGGAAAGTTGGCCATTAAACGGTAAGAATTCAAAAGTTATAAGATCAATTGGAGGTTGCCAATAGGAGCTACCGTTTGTTTAACAAATTGTTTGAATTTGAAGCCTTTGATATTGGTTGTTCTTTGCCCCTGCATTCTTGAAAAGATATTCTTCATTCCCGAATCAGATCATTTGAAGTATGGCTTCCAGATTTGTGGGATTTGACGGAATGAACGGCATTACCTCTGAATGGCATAAGATCTCTGATACGTCTCTGAAGTTCTTTGATATACAGAACTTTCAGAGCAGACTAAAAGCAGACCAGATGCATCCCATCACTGAGAAACTGAAGGAGAGCGGATTAGTTGAAGCCGCTGGTTTTCCTGTGGCTGTTCAAGCCCCAAAATTGATCCGGGAATGCATAGCTCGATACAACCCAGATACCAAGCAAATCCTCTTGCCCAATGATATGGTGTTGCTATCTATCGATGGAGAATCGGTCCAGAACTTGCTTCGCATCCCAGAGCAAGCTGAGTATTCAGAAATGACATACAGTCGAGCGGTGACTGAATATATCGCCAAAAAGTCAATTTGGAAGGAGATAATGAAAGCATGGTTTCAAGAGCCCAGGGGCACCAAAGGGAAGCTGCCAAAGACACTATATGGCAATAATCTGAAGTCGGAGATCATAGACATTCTGGTGCTACTCCACAGGATCAGAGGTGAGAGTGAGGCACTCAATTTTGTTAACCATCACTTCTTCCTAGTTCAGGTAATCTGTTCCCAACATCACTTCATTGATTGGGCCCTTGTGGTAAGTGAGAACCTCTCGGAGGCCCTAGATAGAGCTAAGCGCCAGAATGAATTTTATGTCTTCAGTCCTTTTATATATTCTGGCTACAATCCAAATTTGGACAGGGCTTCCTAGATTAGAGGAATTTCCCGATGATGTCAAGAGTTACGATTTTTTCCCCTCTTTGCAATTGCACAACAGTTATGTTGAATATCTTCGGGTTAATGATGTGTTTACAATGAGATTGTGCAAGGAGCTACAAGGCTGTCCAGAAAGGAGATTCTCTCCCGAAGCCATGGCTTTTATCAACCAATTCGGATGCTATTTTATTCAATTCGGAGATTTCTCATACCTTCGTCTTGCAGGTTTTGACGACTTCCCTTTGAAGCTGCCCAGATATCCTACGGATATGATCGTGTTGGTGGAGGTGATGAGGCAAGCGCTTCAAGTGAATTTGATCTGTGCTGATGCCAGGAAGAAAGGCTACGACTTCCCCATGACTATCGGAGCTTACAGTTGGGCGTCTCAGTCTGAGGTGAAGAATGTTCTAAAGGCATTCTCCAAGAGGTTTTCATTGGAAACCTATGCTGTTCTAAGGCCACAATATGATCCAGTTAATTACGCTCGTGATTACCTGCAAATGAGCCGAGCTATCCACCATGTAGATGACATTGAAGACTATTGGGCCAATTGTAGAGATGATCTGGAGAGCAGAGACAGATTTTATGCCAGATTGACCATTGAACAAATCAAAAAGTTCAAGGTCAATCTTGCAGTTGAGGGGCTAGTAGATGACGGCCAACACATTTATGATAATACGTATCTCGAGAAGAACAAACCCCTCTCCATCAGTTTCGAGCCCATGCTAGATCAAGCCGTCGGTGACTTGTAGACTCTAATGAGTGGTATTTATAAGAGGACAGACCAGTGGATTGAATGGACGGCAGGAAGAAGGAAGAGGTTGGAAAGGAAGCCTCCTACTCAAAGGACCCCGACATAGGATACTTCCAACATTGCAACAACTTCTTCGGTGATACTCCCAACTATGACCAAGAGTTCGTCTCAACCAGCTGGGGGAGGCGATGAACCTCCAGAAAAAGAAGTTCAACCAAAGAAGACTTGTGGAGAAGGTCCGCTTCCAAATATTGGAACAACAGAGGAACCTACCAAATATGCGGAACCAGAGCAACCTGCTAAAGCAGTCACTGTAGATGTACCAGTTGGCACTTCAACCCATGACTCTCCAAGGCGAGGGTCCCCTGTCATAGTAGAAGTGGGTGAAGATACTCCTTCAACCACAGAATCAGAAGAAGAGGCCAGGAAAAAGCAGAAGGTTGCTTCAGTAGCCAAATTGGTGTCCTCTTCTCCTACCTCGGTAAATCCATTCGCTTCAAGGCCAAAGTCTACTCCTCTAGTCATTAGGAAACTATTTATAGAGCAGTTGGTCTCTGCCACTAAGGTCACCAACGCCGAATCATGGATAAAGAACACTTTGGAGCGCAAAAGAAAGAGATTGGAAGAAGGGGCTCCCAGCAAAGATACTCTAGCTTGAGCCATGCAACCCGGAGTCGCTGCAGTAAAGACTAAGAAAGTGAAGACACTATCCACATTGGGCAGAGACCCAGAGACTGGGCATTTCACTATGGAGGTAGGAAAGCCCACGAAGGAGGGTCGTTTTGAAGATTTAACCCCTTCGGATTTCGAGCTACACTTATTTGATATGGGCTTAGCCCGACATGATACCAAAGTGGATTGGTGGAAATCCACTAATGTAGTAATTGAAGAAGAGCTAGAAGAAGTTAAAACGGCAAAGGTACAACTTAAGGCCGAAGTCAGTGAGCTGACTAATTTCATCCGGCAATTGGTTACTCCAGTTGCTAGTATCCCCAATACTCAGACCACATTTGATCCCAACGCCGCGAAGAATCAAGCCATAATAGCCAAGTTGCAGGAGGATAGGCACTTCGCGCAGATTGGCAATGGATGGGTTGAGAGGCTCAAATCTGAGGGATTGGCAATTGTCGCGCAATTGGGTAATGCTCTCTTGAGATTGGAGACAGAAAGGAACAACATTGAGAAGAATCTGCAGACTCTCGCATCTGAGAGAGTGAAGTGTCAAGAGTGTATAGTGATGCTCCATGTGGCAGTAAAAATGAAGACCAAAGAGGCATTGAAAGCCAAGATTCTACAAAAGGGAGATGAACCTCTAATCGAGTGGCTTCAAAGCCTAGAGTTCAAAATCGAGATGATCATCCAGGCTGAGATGGGATTGCAGCAAGTAGATGTTAAGGTCAAAGAAGAACGAAACAAAGACTTTAAGATTCTTCAAGGTTTGCACACAAAATCACAGACGAGTGGGCAAGGCAAAGAAATGATAGGATTGGTCAAAATGCAGAAATCATTTTCTGATTATGTGGACAAGCTGTCAGAGCAATCTTCCACCCATTTGGACAAAGTGTCAGAACTCCAGCAGTTGAGTGGATGTATTTATAAAGCCATGGAAGAATTGAAGGACCGGACTGATGCAATTAAGAGTCTGGCTAAGGAGCATTCCAGGTGGCTCATCTGATACACCAATGTCCACGTCAATAGACATGAGGAGCTCATCAGAGTTATCACAGCTGTCACTACCTATAGGGCTAAATTAGGCAAAGGGAATGAAACTGAAGCTTGAATAGATTCTCTCTTTGTACCAAATTTTGATTGATGTTGTAACGGATAAACCTTTGGTTATCATTTCTGGCTGGGGAAGTTGAACCGTTTCGGTTACCCCCCTTTTTGTAACGGCCCAATCTAGGACTATATATGTATTATTTCCAAAATCAATACAAAGGTCGGCTAAATTTTGGTGTGAAAGATAGCATTTTACTGAGTCAATTGTGTGTGTTTGAATACCATTTCTTTAACTGTTCCATTGCATTTCATTTGTCTTTCTATTGAATTTGAATGTTTCTTTGAAGTCAGATTTGCAATCTATATTTGAACTAGATTTCTGTGTTATGATTTGATACAGTTAATTTAGGGGAAGATCTGTTGTTATCCTGAGTTGGGAAACGTTTCTGTGATATAGATTGATTCATCAGCATTTCATCATTAATCTTTAGTCTTGCATCTGCATTTTCAGTATAAGTTCATGCATTACCAATTTTGGGAGTTAATCTGATTGATGAAATCTCAGAGAGTTGGCTAGATTTAAAGTTGAATCCACCCCGCCCAAGCTATTTCTCGTCTGGGTTTAGCTTGGTTTACCTCTTCTGTTCTCGGGTCAAGAACATATCGTTGTTAGATTAGGAAAGATCAAAATTCACTGAAAATCATTCATATAAGGGAGTTGTACCTTTAAATTCAGAGGGAAATTTGTTTATGGTTACAATTTCCCAACTGTTGTATTCGATTGCTTCTTCATATTTGGGCGTTTTAGAGTTATAACAAAGAAGAACAATCTGTTTACCAACAGTAACCAGCATAAGTCTTGATGAAATGGCTTAGGGTTAGGGTTTTCATATGAGAATTTTGTAGCATTTTGCAGCAATATTGAGTTGCAAGGGATTGTTGATTGTAATTGGTTCGATTTGTTGGATAATAATATTGGACTCTTTGTTTGGTGGACGTAGCCCGAGTTTGGGTGAACCACGTTAAAATTGTCACTTCGCCATTATTATTTGTGTTTTTCATTCCTCTGTTTAATCTTCATTTGCATTTAATTGATATTTTCTGCATGCGATTTCTAACACCCAAGGCATGAGAAACAAGGGACTTTGCTGGTCAAAACACAGTTAGCAAAATTGCATAGAACCCAAGGCACGGATTTCAATGCACAAATCTCGAGATGCTGAAAACATAACAAATAACACGCTAAAAGTCTGAAAATTCTGAAAATTTGAAGAGGACTAGAAAAATTTTGACCTCTCGCCAGTACCAAAATGAACAGATTTATAAAATCCTAGTTGTGTTGAAAACCATAATTTTCATGAATCCTGTCTGCAAAAAGACCAGGTCGCTGGTATGGAAAGCACAAAGAATCACCAACCCACGGTATAATAGCTGAGAGATGCCCACAAAAAAATTATAAAACCCTAGCTCACAAGTTGAACAAAGCACTAAGAAGTATCGAGCAAAACCCACAAAGAAATCTCAAAATAGATGCAGAGGAAATCCCGTCACAAGTGTGAAACCCTAGGTCACAACAAAAAAAACCAACTTTGCGCGCACAAAAACACGGGCCACGAAAAAGAAATTTCATGAAAAAAATCCCGGCCGCAAACAAAAACGACTCCACAAATGCAGACGCAAGCGGGAAGAAACACAGATGTTGAAGAAAACAATGTGGGTGTTGAAGGTCGTGAGAAAATGAATCAGAAAATAGGAGAAGTCTTGTCGCGAGAAACAAAACCCTATGTACTATGATTTGCAAAAAAAGGCCGGAAATTTCAAAAAATTGGTCGTGGAAGGAAAGAAACTTGTAAACCCTCATCATAGCAATTAGCAAAAATGATGCACGGGCATACAAGGGTTGAACACGAGAAAAACAAAGTCGCGGGATTTGCAAACAGACCCACAACTTTCAAAAAAAAATCCGCCCAGAAACCCACGCAGAAAAACTTTCCTGAAAAATTTTGTTTTTTCAAATAACTTGAAAAAATTCCATTCAAAATATTTTAGAAAAAACAAATTTGGTTTTCCTGCTCTAATACCATGAAAAAAAATGAGCCAGGCAATTGCGTACTTATTATTGATCAAATGAGAATCATTTATAGGCAATTACATAGCAAGAGTTTCTAAAAGAAACTGAAAGACAAAAATAGAAATATTCTAACTAAACATAACTAAAATAATCTCATCTAATATATTACATAATTGATCATTAATAAAGTAAATAATTATTCTAATAGGTCTAATGATGGAGAGTTGTTACAAATGCCTTGTTTAGACCTCAAGTTGTTTTCATGCATTAAACAACACAATGAAAGTAATTGCAAAGATACTTTGGATGAATATGGTGGCCAAGGCTAGAAACATACAGATGTTTGTATTAAACTACCACACATCACCAGCACTCTTCAAGACCTTTTAGAAAGGATTTCCTCAATTTAGTAAAGACCAAATATGCTAGCTACTTGATTTTGCTAGAGAGGGTTCTAAAGGTGCTAGGGGCTCTACAATCCATAAGTTGGGGTGAGTGGAAAAAGTAGGTTTAGGCCAAATCAAAACAAGGGAAGGTAGAGAAAAAGGTCCTTGATGATACTCTTTAGTCCAAAGCAAGATAAGAAATTAAGAAAGTTTGTAATATTTTTTACTTTCCAAATTTGTGTTTTTATTAGTAAAACCAAGGGGCGTGTCCCCAACCCTAAACCGATCAATCCCCAGGACGAGGACATCCCTGGGACGTGGAGACGGCGTTCCCGAGTTTCACCACTGCCACCCATTCGCCGCCCGAATGCGGGGATGTCCTGGCTTTCCCAAAGCGGCGAGGGAGACGTGCATGCTTCTCTCAACCACTCCAGGGACATTTGGGCATTCCCCAACGGCCAGCAAATTTTTACAAGGTTTTAAAAAATTGCATGTTTTTTAATTTAATTTGGGGCTCCATTTGATTTGCATGCAAAAACATTAAAAATGTTGCATTTCCAAAGGAGTTCAAACATGTCAATTTTGGGACAAAAATGCTTTAAAAATGAAGAATCCAAAGGCCAGGCAAGAGGGAAAATGTGCTTGGTGGCGGGGATGCTAGCCCTCGACCCCGCCTTGTATCGTGACAAGGAGCATGCCCCCTGGGTGCTGCCTCGGAACCCCACAAGGGGCGTTGCCCCTTGACCCCATTGGAGGCTGCCGCCCCCAAACACTCGCTTTCAAATTTTTTTTAAAAAAAAAGAAGAAATTGATGAGGAAATTGCATTGAATCAAGCTGATGTTTTTATACCCACTTTACCGAGATCCAGTGATGAGGCGCTTGCCTTGAGGGATGATTAGAGGCATCCCCTCACTGCATTTTGGCATTTTGTACTTGTTTTGATATCATGCTACTCATTGAATCATCTTTATGATATTTTTGATATAATAGAAATCTTCCATTCACCACTACGACAGTCTTATTTAGTATTCTAATTTGTAATTCAATATTCAATATTCAATGTTCAAGTATTTAGTATTTGGCATTTGCAATTTTTCTACTTAGTATTTTACTTCTTAATAGTCTTATACATCTTTTCATAACTAGCATTTTAAGTACTATATGTATAGTATATAGTATATACAGCATCCACCCCCCGCCCCTGTCCCCAAATTGAGGCCCTTTGCCCCCCCATCCCGAAAACCTGTCCCACCATCTCTGACAGGTGGGGTAACTATGGTTTTAGTAATTTTTTTCTTATATATTTATTTTACTTTTGATTCTAAATAAGAAACAAAATTAGCATTCACTTTTTTCTTTTTCTTGCAAATAGGTTTGCTCTACCATCCCACAAGCTGCGGGGCTGATTAGATATGTTTATATAACCAATCTGCTCTGTCATCTCAGCTAATGCATAGAGATATCGTTTTTGACTTCTTAGATCAGGTGTACAGGCGTCCACATCCTTTGTATCCCAGCATCTTAACTTGAAGTCATATTTTGCATATCATCTTCTATTCTCTTTAAGTAGTAAGAAGATTGCATTTGGAGTTTAATACCAAAAAACTTCTTCCCTTTATTGATATCATAGTTGAGAACCTGATATTTGTAGTCACTGGTGCACATCTGTCCAATTGCATGTAGTTTTTAGCATTCTTTTAGGAATTTCAATTGTTTTCCCAAAAGGAACCATGTTTCAACACCCTTACAATTAGCAGTCTGACAAGTTAAATCTTTGCATTTTGAGAACTCGGAAAAATCAGGTTTTTCATTTTCGTGCATCTAATAATTTTCTCATGTAATTGATTTGTATGTAATTATAATGATGGATAAGTCAACAGCTAAAATTATCTGATTCTGAAATTAGATAAAAAATACAGAAAGCTCTCCGACAAAGGGTATAATAAAATGATATGTTTAAAAATCATCTTCAAATGACAACAACAAAAATCAAGAATTTGAATTTAAGATTTTATTTAGTGTTCATCAAAGATTTCTAACAGATACAATTCTAATATTCATGAAAAACATGAAATAAATATGAAAACATATAGGCCCTTGGATGAATGCATCATTCCCATCATGAATAGGATCAACATAAGTTAAATTTAGAATAAGATAAATGTAGAATAAATGTAAAACAAGTAATCAGTAATTAGACTGTATTGATGTCACTGAAAAGGCTACTTACTGAAACGTTCAATTTGTTGCTTCAAGGACATGACATTTGGAGGTAGAAGGCCACGTAGATCAAGCCTGTCCCTCTCTGTCATTGAGAAAGCTGTGCCCTGTCACCCAATTGTCAAAGGACTTAAATTGCCTGAAGAATTATTACAAGAACATGATACTCTTGAAATATATCTTGCTAGGTTGTAATGTACACAATTAAACAAATTGAATCTGACCAGAAGAATGATTTTCTGCACTGCATGCATAGTTTTTGTTTTCAAACAGGCAAACCTGTGGTGCTGAAAATATTTCAATTTCAAAGGGCAACAAATTTCAGCCAAGAAATAGTAAAATAGCTCTACAGCAACCCAAAGTGTTCTAGTGTAATGGTAATCCAGCTGTGTAAACAAAGTTGTTTGATTCAGTTCCCCTTTGGTAGCATGTGTTTAGCACACTCAGGACCTGCAGTCTATATTTTGTCTCAACTATGTTACCACATTCGCTCAGCACACCCCAAATTCGAAAGTCAGTTCGGTCGGAATTTGAATTCGGTTCACATTCGCTGGAAATTCACCGTCAGACTGGGTAATTCGCTGCAAATTCGCCACACGGGACCCTGGAGGAATTTCGATGGAATTCCGACCACTTTTCAAACAGTTGCGCGAGCCCGGGCAGAATTTGGGACGAATTTGGCTGTAGACGTCCATTTCATTGACTTTTTTTTGTCATTTTAGGTCTATTCGATGCTTCTAATCTGCAGCAGCCTCTATCCTTCATTCCGAAAGGATATGCGATGAGTAAGTTCGCACATTCAAAGTGTTCTAGACAAGCTCGTGATGAAGAAGTAAAGCACGATACAATTACTGTGAATACAATCTTGGAGAATGGCAAACATGAACGGCTGCTAAATAGCATACAAAGGAGGTGCGGGAAAGCCAAGAGAAAGACACAGAAAAAGTAGCGGAGTCAATATGCCAATTTGACTCCAGTCAAGTCGGTAAAACAAATTTACGCCTTGCTGTAGTTTTTGACCGCCTTCAACATCTCTATCGCCCATTAAATTCCATGTGCTTTCTTTCACGCGTTAGACTTGCAAATGGGCCAATTTAAAGTCAAGGCTTTGTTTTGAAGTTTCAATGTTTTGTTTAATCTTTACGTTACATCTTTCCAACGGGAGTATCGCAAGGGTTAAAACTTTTTGTGCTTCTAATCTGAAACAGCAGAATGATGATAATTTGTTTGATGGTTTATTTTATATATATATATATATATATATTTATTCTTGTACAGACGAACGAACCCAAAACAAACCCGAACCCAACCCAAAAAAAAATTGGACGAATTTCGAACCTGAATATCAAACCCGCATCCGTACCGGAATCCAAACTGGCAACTTAGTGTCTCAATGGTTTGGGATCCACTAATAAACCCTCATTTACTAAAAATGAAAAAATGGCTCTGCAGTGAACAGCTCCAAGAATGAAAAAATGAAATTTTCAGTTATGCAGCAAAGCCAAAAATACTATAATTTATTAGTAATTGGGTTCATACACCACTCAATAATAAATTATTGCAAAAGTTCATTAGCATCGGATTTTGTCTTGAGGTTCCCATTTGTTCCTGTATGGATTTTGACATTTATCATGGTATATACATATTGCTTCATCTTACTGACATTCTAACTAGCATCTGGTGACCTCCTACATCTGAGTAGGTTGCAATCACAAAAACACTTAGCTAGTGGTTGCCTCTAATTCACTGTTAATGAACAAGATGGGAGTTTAAAAAGTAGACCTCTTTCAGGTTATGTTCAACTTTTTTTAAAGACCCTAGTCATCATACTTCGCTATTCCATTTGTATTCTATGCTTCTGTTAATTCAGAAGGAATTTGCCCATCATCAAATTCATCTCTTAAAGCTCTCTGAATGTTTCGTTTCTTGTAGCATTGCAAACACCCTCGGTCCCAATTTCTTTCTAATTCTGTGACTTGGAAAATCTAAGCATTTGGGTAGGTATTCTCAAATTTGGAACTGACAGTGACTTACCAAAGCATTGGTTGTTACAATTGTAAAAAATTAGAGCATGTGTATGAAGATTTCCTTCCTATCTATCAAAGCATGCAAATAAGATAGACTTGGGCCCTTAAGGTGAACAATGAAATATTAGATAGACTTGAGACCTTAAAGTAAAGAAAGAAAAATTAACTCAGAAGATATCGCATAGAAATGAGTGTACTTAGTATACATGTCTACCACAACAAAAAAGCAATCCTCACCCTGTATTCATGGGAAACCTGTGATAAAATCCATTGATATGCTTTCCATTTCTACTCTGGAATGGGTAGGAGCTGCAACAATCCTACTGGAAAGGTATGCTCTAGCATATTTCGTCGGCACGTCATACATTCCCTAAAATGACTCATTACATTATCTTTGAGTTCTTTCCAAGTAAATCTCTCGCTAACCTGCTTGTAAGGTTTTAAATAGCCAGGGTACTTGAAGTGTATCGCGAACAGCTCTCAATATTTTTTCCTTTATTTTAGATTCAAGACCTAGATAAATTATGTCCTTGTACATAATGAATTCATCCACTATCTTGAACCTGTCAACTTGTACCTTCCCCTCCATAACATCACATGCAAAAGTATTTTTAGAATACTCTACCAAGAGATGAGCCCTCCAAGATAGTGCATTTGCAACTATAATTACTTTTCCTTTGACATATTCCATATCTAGATCATAGGCATGCAGTTTCATAAGTCATCTTTGTTGCCTTTCATTTCAATCTTTCTAATTGAGGAAGTACAAAATCTATATCATCCCAAACTCACATTTGGATGCCGTGAAAAATAGTGATTGTGCCTCCATAGTCCCTATGACCTCATCAGTGTGTCTAACGTGATCCTCCCAAGTCTTTCTATATATAAGAATGTTGAAGAATACAAGTACAAACTTCCACAACTGCTTATTAAATATTTGATCTGTACACGACTGGTAGGTAGCAAGTGTGTTGGTCAATCTAAAAGGCATAACCAAGACTCATAGTGCCCATAATGGTATCTAAAAGTAATCATATATATCTTCTTCTCTGACTCTAATTTGATGGTGCTCCAATCAAAGCTCAATATTTGAAAAATAAACTACCCTATGCAACACATCAATCTTCTCAAAAAACCTAGGGATAGGATACCTATTCTTTATTGTTTTTTTATTGAGAACCTTGTAGTCAATGAACATCGTCACAATTATGTTCTTAACCAAAACTTAAAGAAGCAAAACGTCTCGAACTAGGTCTAATGTAGCCCATATCAAGAAGCCCTCAAATGGATTTCTCTATTTCTTCCTTATGCCTTTTTGGATGATGACAAGGAGTCATGATGATAGGCTAGGCCCCTTCAACTAACTCAATAATTGCTAAATGCCCCTATCCGATGTCCTATCCGGGGGAATGTCACCGAACACTAGACTATGCTTATTTTACAGAGATCGAATGTCAACAGCATATGCTCTCTATCTTCTAAAGAATCTTTGCCAGAAATAAAACATTGGGCTACCAATTCAACCCCTCCGTGTTGAAAAAGAGCCACATCTGCTTTCTAGTGACTATCCTAGGTGCACCGAGGGTCTAGTCACTGATTCATTAATTATCTTGGTACTGTTGTTTGACCTGTTATTCCAAAGTTACTCATTTCCCCATTATTAGTATTATTGTTGTTCTGATAAACCTTGGGCATGTTCATGTTTTGCAACATTTTCTCTATGTTATTCCCTTCACTTCTCCTTTCCATATCAGCCATGAGTACTCCCATTTGTTCCTCAACAGGCAAATCTGCAAAAGGAAAACTATTCTCCTGGATTTTTGAAAAGTTAAACGATCCTCTTCTCAAGTTTCTCTGATGGTAGCTACTATCCCTTTCATCAGGCTACATATGAGTTATCTCCTTGCATCAATTTGTTCAACTCCTAAAAACTTGGCAGGAAAACCAGCTCTAACACCGCTGTAAAGTGCCTCACTAATTTTTCTCAATTTTAGCAAGTGTTTGACAAAATGTTCATGATGAAGCAATTAACTATTGGCACGTTTAGAGAAGTATTTAACGAAATGACAAATCAACAATTAAGCTAGAAGTAACGTGCATATATTTGCATTCAAGAGAAATGCTATAGCAATGTTCATACATCTCAATACCATCAAATTACATCATTCATTAATGAAGTGGAGCAGGTCCAACCTCAACATAACTCGAGAAGACCATAAATATGCAATTATTACCATTGCAAACCCACCAAAGTAGCTCTATCTCCTTCACCAAGTCTGGTCGACCCTTTAATGTTCACAAGTTATTTCAAAATAGTTGCGACCTCTGTAATAATATTTATTCTCTCCTCTAGAGCTGCAATAGGCAATTAGGTACTCATAAATCCCACTAAATTCCTCTACGTCACTTTGTAAGTAGTGACCCTATCTTTCATTGGTCTCACATCCCCTTAATGATTACTACAATTCCCATTATGGTTGGGAAAGGTGCAGCCAAGTGTCTTTAGATTAAACTTTACCCAAAAAATGCTTTGAAAAAAGTTACGATGTCTTTTTAAGGCTTAAAATACCATTAAAAATGTTGGAGAGCCAGTTTTGAAGACTTCTATCAGCATTAGGAGTCTACAATAAATCACCTTTTTTATTTTCATGCTACCAAAGTCTGCATATCATTTTAATAAATTTCCACACCTCTTTCTTAGTATAACACAGTTGTCTCCAAACAAGAAAAGGGTACGGCTGGGAAAAAAGAAGATATTTTAGTCCTTTTGAGCCCCTTCTATATTTCATAATTATTTTTCTATAGGGAATTATTCTATTAATCTCACAGCTGGAATTGGCAGAATAATATTACCTAGGCAAACTCTCCAAATTTGGCAATTATTAGTTTTACAAATCCTTTTGACAAATCTCTGTAACATTTGATTTTAAGTGCACCTATGAATCTTGTGCAATCCACATGGAAATTGGCTAGGAGGGTATTCATCCTCCAAACCCAATTTCGCCATAGGATTTTTGACCTAGGCTAAAAATGAACATTTGCTCTCTTCTCCAAACTAGTGTTTGTAAAATGAAAATGCCAAGATGCCTTTTTCCTTTCTCATTCAGCTTTTATTCACTTTTTATTTTAATTGTTCAACTTTATAATATAAAACAACTATCTCAATATAAATCACAAAACTTTTGATGACTTTAATTAATTAATTAACTATTCCATTTTTGTAATGTCCCCTTCTTGACCTGTTCAGTAGGGTGGACCATTAGCCTATTTAACTGGGTCCCATAGGCTAATGAGTTAGGGTTACAAAACTTTGGAAGCAATTGATCCAACGGGATGGCAGTATTTGATGTTTATTTGGGGTCCGACAATTATAAGCGTAACGACTTTTTCTAGAGTGATTTTGGATGAGTTCTCCCATACTATTTTTAGTAAGTGCGTCTCAAACACCAACTAAGCCAGTTGTCAGCATTTTTATTTTTAGACATATCAGTGGGAGCAATGGATATCATTGGCTCAATATTTGGTATTGTCTATTGATTTTAATTTAAATAACGATAAACTAATATTTTATAAAGTTAAATTAAAAGTTTATCGTTATTTAGTATATTTTTATATAAAGCCTATTTGGGCGCCAAGATTAAAGTGCAATGCAAATATTTAATAATGGGGGCCTTTTGGAGACTTAAGGCCAATTGGGAGAGGTTGACCCCCTTGTTGGGAAATATAAAAGAGAAAGTAGGAGCCCATTTCTCGTGTTGAGTTTGATATTTTGATATTGCTTCTTGCTTATGTAGGAGATTGATCTTCTCAGGTTTTTGAGGATGAAACCCCTTGTAGGCGACATTCTCCATGCTGTTGAGAGGTAGAATCTAGAGAATATCTTGGTGATTTCACACAGAGAACACAACAGGGAATTATTAGAGTTTGATATCTTCTTCTTCTTCAATTCTCAGAGCTACAAAGTGTTGGATAATATTTGTTGTGGCTGATCAAGGAGATTTGTAGAGGTTATTGTGTTTGCTGGTCCCTTTTTGCTGATCATACTCTTCTACGAGCTGGACATACTTCTCTGTGGAGGGCCATATACTTCGCTTGTTGAGCGGCTAGGGTTTGGGAGGTTCTAAGTATTGTTTTCGAGGTGTCTGGACCTGCAATAACCTTCTCTATCATCTGCGTGGAATTTAGAGAAGTCTTTTAAAGTGTGGCATCCAATTTGAGAGTGCTAGAGTGCATATTTTATGAACAGCTCAAGTTATTTCAATGTTGCATTTTCTAGGTATGTTTGAAATAGATATGTAATGATCTGAGTTGCTCTGCCATTTGAGGAAATTTGTATTTTCAGACCAGAAATAAAATTTAGACTTCTCTGCTACAAGTATTTTTTAATATTGTCATATTTTTTAGTTGTTTATTTGTTGCAAGTTACTTTATTATCAGCACTTTGTTTGTCATCACAAAACCATTACAATACACATTCAAAACAAAAAAAGGCACACAGAGCAGCATATTACAATTATTTCTCCCAATTAAACTACAAGAATTAAAATATGTTAGGGATTCCTAACTGGCACTTATGCCTTGTAATGTCTCCTTTGGGGATATTCATATATTTTGCCCTAAAACCACAATTCCAATTAAAATAAGAATTATAGCACATTTAAGAATACAAATTTGCCCATTTAAATGCCCCTCTATAAGAGAACCTAGTCTAGGTCCCGCAAACAATATTAGTCACTGGAAATTGACATTAAATCATCAGCCATACTCATAGTATCATACATTAAAATAATAATTAGTAGAAATCATGGTATTCATTAACATCAATCATATTGAAATCCAAATAAGTCATCACCTTTTCAAAGTAGATTCCTACAATAGTCTCATTCAGAATTCGTTAAAACGTTTGCAAATTGCAATCTCAAGGTTGGTCGCCCTTGTACTACGAGAGCATGGGAGGTGGGCCGCCCTGCCATCCCTCAATTCACGTTGGAGGCTGGTCATCCTCCTTGTTAAAGCCAAAGAGCATGGAAGGCCAATCTTCCATTCCACCTCTTGGCCCATGGGCATGGAAGGTTGCCCATCCATTCCATCCCGAAGTGACATACTTGATATGACCTCACGCACAAGAGCACACTAAGCCCCTTTACCCGCAAGCATAACATTTATCTCAAGGTGGCGTACATGATGGGATCTAAAGCCCAAGGGACACACTAAGCCCCTTGGCCCACGAGCATAAAATTTATCTCAAGGTGGCATACAAGATGGGATCTCAAGCCCAAATGCACACAAAGCCCCTTGGCCCACAAGCATATCATTCATCTCAAGGGACGTTGGTCCCATGAACTCGAAAGGTTGGTCATCCTTCATATTTGCAATCCATTTATCTAAATTTAGATGGGACTATGATACGAATCTTCCATTGAATGTTAATATCAGAAAGAGCATTAAGATTACTCAGTAATTTCTATAGGTATCTATATTGCATGAACACATGCATAGATCTATATTTCTACTTATCTATCAACTTTATTTCTTAATTAGTAGTGCTACTAATTTTAGTTCTGATAAGTAGGAGATATTTTCCACAACAAGTCAAATTGTGATATTGCTATCGAGATTCAACTGTGTAGTTTTTAGAGTCAAACTCATTGACCCATGTTTCATGAGTAGTGGTTCACAAGAACCCATTTCTCATGAGAATGAATGGAACACTTAGCATTCATTGCATCTAGGTGATGCTCACAGAGGTGAAGCACTGGGACTTTCAGGGAGGTCACCCATCCCAGTACTACTCCAGCTCGAGCGCGCTTAACTACGGAGTTTCCTCCATGGTTAAGCCCATTGTGCTTGCAAATGGGTTTGCAAGCAGAGTGGGCTTAACCATGGAGAAAACTCCGTAGTTAAGCGCACTCGAGCTGGAGTAGTACTGGGATGGGTTCCCGGGAAGTCCCAGTGCTTCAGCTCTACGAGCATCACCTAGATGCAATGAGTGCTAAGTGTTCCATTCATTCTCATGGGAGATGGGTTCTTGTGAACCACTACTTATGAAACATGGGTCAATGAGTTTGACTCTAAAAGCTACACAATTGAATCTTGATAGCAATATCACAGTATTAGTTCCGTTCGGAGTACAATTTTGTTTCTGTTTATTTTTGTTGATCATTCCATTTTTTTATCCTTCATGGATGCTTCAGCAAATGAATTGTCCTATTTATATCTTCAAGTGTGGGGTCACCAACCACTGCCTTTTAAAAGGTTACACCTCAAGCGAAGCTTATAATGTTTTACTTTAAATTTTAATATTAATTTCGCTGGCCATTACCAGGTAAATGAATGTGAGTTGGCTCCTTGGAATGTTGCTAATAATTACCTTGACTAAGATGGCCCTTAATTCAATTGTTATTCTTTGATCTCATTCAGCCTTAGCTAAATTGCCATAAAGGCTATGATCCAAGTTTTTGAAGACTATGATTATATCTTACATAGGCCGCAACCTCATACACTAGCAAGGATATAATAGTCTGGCCTTCCCAAGATTACTTGTCCTCAAGCAATGATAGTGTAATAACAACCCCTGATTTTATTTTATTTTTTGTATATATGATGCAAGATATGAACTAAAGAAGAGTAACTTGCTGATTGTTAGCTTCAGATTACATGCATGATAATTAATCTACATATGCAAATGCTCTCAATAAAAAACTTGATGAAGTGGGGTTTTGTCACCATCACCATTCAATTAGTACATTAGCATAAATAAGAAAAGGAAATTGCAACTAACTAGATGAAGTGGGTGTTTGTCACCATCGCAAGTCAGTTAGGTAAAATACCATATAAAATATCATAGCATTACAAGATAAAGATAAAAAGATAAAATTTATTAATGTCCAACAAGAGACCACAAAGGGTCAAAGGGACTGCCAAGAACACAAAAGTGGTCTAGCCTGCAGTACGGACACCAAACGGTGCCCAAAGAGATAAAGCAACAACGAAAACAAAAAAAAAGAGGAGTTTAGAGATGAAACCCCCTAAACCCGTTAAGGGTTCTAAACAACCGTGAAGAACCTCCGAACAGAAGGATAAGAGGTAGGACCGATCAGAGCCTTGGACTACTTCGAATTCGGAGTGATCCTGGAAGAGGATGACCTTTGTTGATAGGAGCCCGTCCTGGGCTTCACAGATCTGGAATAAGGGACGGGGCCACGCTGACGCTTCGTTTCACGTGCTGGGTGAAACCCTGTGAGAAAGGAAGTAATGAGATGACAAGGTGGAGGCGTCGAAGGATGCCAAAGCTGGAGTGTGTGGTCCCGAAGCCTAATGGCTTCCTAGAGATAAAGGGAAAGGCATCACTGGTTCGCAAATTTGAAGAAGGTAGAGAGCGACCGTGCCTCCCTGAAGAGGCAGTAGAACTGCCCTCTGATCTCGTAGTATAAAGGGCAGCAAAAGATGAAGTGCTCCTCCGACTCGACCTCCTCAATGCTGCAAAGCTGACAAATCCTGTGCACTTTGTCAATATGATGGTCAAACTCACACCGGAGCCGATACGAACCCACTCTGAAGGAACCAAGGGGCATCCTGAGGGAATGAGACCAATAGTGGGATAAGTAGGAAGGGCAGGAAATGAATCTGTCCTTCAACTCCAGAAAGTTCTCCGCATAAAAGGTCATCTTAGGTCGAAGACCCCCCTAAGGGTTAACCCAAGTAGTGTGAATGAACTGCATGTAAATGTCCTCTTTGATGCATGTATTCAACTCTTGGCGAGGAGGAAGAAGATGGGCGGGCATCGAGAGAGTACTGGAAGGGAGGGAGGCGATCTATATCAATCCCAATAGACCCGAGAAGGGTTGAAGTCTCAGCAAACCATCTGTGAGCCCGACCAGAGGAGACAACAAAAGCGGCGATAGACTCCGAAGAACAGTAGGCAAGGTAAGGGTATCTGTGATGCCCATCGCCCGAATTAACAAAGCCTCGAAGGCGGTGAAGGTATCAAACTAGCTCAAAAATGGCCTCAAGCCTGAAGGGATGCACCTCAAACTCTGCAAGAATAATGTTGTGCGGGATGGATTGCTTGCATAGAATGATGCGCCAGGGCAGGAGAATCTAGACTCGCTCGGCGGAAGCCCAATCAAAATCTAGCAATGAAGGACCCCACACCACCAAACCATAGAGAATAGTAGGTCTGATAAGTGTATCCATCAGTGTATTCTTGGACATAGTGTCCTGGAAGTGGTGCTGGAAACAATGTCGCTCGAGTAGGGCCAACGAACCATACCCTTATTTATCCGTGGCTGAAGAGCAGGTCTCATGGTGAAGCAAGGCCCCGAGAACTTGACCCCCAAGTATGTGTATGAGGAAGACATCTCCACCTCCAGACCTCTAAGAAAGAAATGGAGGTGAGAAGTCTTAAGTGAATTGAAGACCATCACCTTGGTCTTCCCCAAATTAACTGTCAAATGTCGCAACTCGCAAAAGGATGCAAGGTCGTCCGGCTATCTTTGCAGACCCTCGAGAGAGGAGGCCAAAAGAAGAGAAAGTATTTCTTCACATCAAGCATATGATAACTCAATAACAATACAAAAAGAGGTATGATTAGCAAACTGAAATCAAACTTCTAATATAAAAATCAGACTGAAATTATCTTCAAAAATCATTAAAGTCTTCTCAAAATGTTACCAGCACTAAGCATGGCATAATGTGACTTATGCAATTATTTGCAATGAACAAAATTTGTCACTAGTTGCTCCAAGTTTGCTTCAGCACTCTTTATTTGTGAACAGTAGTATTAAAATCAGTTGAAGACCACTTCCAATGCTCAAATAACAGCCTTAACTTTTCCTTACCATAATTCTTTCAGTTATTCACCTAAGATAACAAATAACCACTCAAAATGCATCGTCTAGCAAAGAGGAACACTCATAAATAATACCCAGAATGGTAGCAGGTCTGACTACTGTAATATGAGCTAAAGTTCAATTCCCAACTACTCAGAAAAAGGCAATGTCCCCTTTTTGAGATGATATGGTTTGTGGTTTGGATTAGCCTATCATTGGCCCTTGCAGGCTAAGTCAGTTGGCAAAACTGGAGGGCCAATTCCCATTCCGAAGGACAGGAAAGTTCAAGATTGCTCTTGGTTTGGTCAGTTTGGCACACTTACTATTTTTACTGTCTTTTCCAGGAAAGTTAGGGTTTCTAACTTTAGCAAGGCACCTGAATAGATTGGTGGCAATGTGGAGTTTGGGTATTGTTGACAGAGCTTTCATTCAGAGACTTACTATTTATAGTAAGTCAATTTTGCCCATGTTATTTTTGGCAGTGCACCTGAACTTGGTATTAGCAAAGTTCATCAGTTGACGAAGTGGAATAAGTTATTGGCTCAAGTTCAAGGCATTAATTATTAATAAAGAATTCTTTATTAATAATTAATTATTAAAAGTTATAATATAAAGTTTTTATTTAAATGGGGGCCAATTGACTTTATAAGTGCATTAAATGAACATCATAATGTGGGGACCTATTTATTCATTATCCTAAGTCAACATGGGTCATTGGAAAGCAAATATTAATGTTTTTAAAGTCAACTCAAAGCAAGTGGATTTGGCGTTAAGTGTTTAATGGGGTATTATTAAGTTTATAATTTTAATGGGGCCAAAGTCAGCATTAAATGCTATCAAGTGTTCATTTAATTATTGGCGCCCAAGACTTAGAGTTTGCTAAGTCAAATGACAACAAAAGCAAATATTATAATTATTAGTGTGCCTTCTTGAATCAATTTCATGGCTCGAACCATTTTGTGGGAGTATAAATGCAAATGAAAAGAGATCGAACCTTATTATGAGTTGATGAATTTGCTTGTTTCTTTGAGAAGTCTCTGGTTTTTGCCAAGGGTTTCAGCATTGCTGGAGAATTGGGAATTCTTCACAATTTTAGCAGTCTGAGTTGGTGAAATACCCAATGATATTGTGCAATTGGGAGATGGTTTCATCCTGGAGCCAATACTGAGCTTCAAATCATTTAATTAGGTGGAATATTGTTCAGATTTTGTAAAGTTTATCAGCAGATCATCCAATATTGGGCGCCCAACTAACGGAGGTCATTGCATACAGTTTGGAGGGGTTTCCAGGCAATCACCAGGAGTTGTGATTAGTTTCCAGGTTTTCCTCAACTGCATTTTAGTTTTCAGAATTTAATAAATCTTTCTCCATGCATTGTATATACCTCTAAATCAGTAAGAAGTCATCACAATTCAATGCATTGGACAATTGTTTCAGAATTACTTTAATGCAAAGTTATTATCTTGCCTGGCAACACTTTATAAAATTTCTAGGAATTGCATATTTATTTCAAAAAAAGTCATATATATCATTTGCATAGCAAATTAGCGGTCTGGCAGAGTTAGGACCTGCAGGGGTTCTTACAAAAAAGCACATCGGCACTAACAGAAAGCATTTAAAAATTACCAAACTTAAACAGCACTCCAAAAAGACTCACACCACACCAAAACCAAGAAACCGACATTAGAAACATAAGAATATCTTCATCTTTCTCAAATCCAAAAACACCCACAAAGCCAAAATCACTGTAAATATTGAACCATGAACACCAATCAGCTAGGGTGGATCTCTCACAACCAAAACCAGCAAGACAGGAATAGGATTTAAGTCCTCGGCTAAAAAAAGAACTCCTTGAGCTCATTCCAGCAGCATAACATTATCTTCGCAACATTCAGCATAAGAAGAATGAGAGCCAAATGTATTTTATAGAGTTTCAATGAAAAGTTATGGCAACTCCATTAATAAAATAATAAACTTGAGCCCTATTAATATTTCACTTAAAAACAACTTAAAGTTGTCATTGTGTAGGCACGGCCCAAGGGAGGGTCTTTAACACTTTATTTCACTTTAATCATAAAGTAACTTTATAAAATATTTAAGTGAAATAATTGAATAATATTTCCCAACCTTAGTTAAACTTGAAATTGAAGACTTTACAGTTTGAAGCTGACAAAAAGATGAGAAAGAGACTACCTTCCCAAAATAGCATTTACCATAAATAGTAATATGCTAAAAATAGCCAAAACCATCTAAACCTTGAAACTAAGGATACTACTCTCTAAAGCTGGGGGGAACTATGATTGGGACCTATCAGATATAACACTTGCTAAAAGTAGTAACATGCTAAAAATAGAAATGTTCCCCATAAGTCTTGAAAATAAAGATGCTACTCATTGAAGTTGAGAGGAAGCCAAAGCTATGACCATCTGCCAAAACTAGAGGTTACTATAAATAATAACTACTAAAATGGCAACTACTAATAATAGTAAGCTAAAACTCAAAACTAACCAATCGATGACCAAATTGACACTTATTAAAAACAATAACTTACTAAAAATAGTAGGTTTGGGACAAGATGTCTGAAATCTCTCCAAAAAGTATCGTTCATCTCGATTAATCCGTCTAAACACACTAGCGACATCGAAATACCCCTTTGATCTTGCTAACACCAACCTAGAAGACCAACACCAGTTGCACTACAAAGAACCAGAAAATGGGGACATTATAGATAGTTTTAATTTCGTTAACCAAATCTTTGTAATGTGAGGGTCTCGAAACCAATGCCTGGAGATTTGTAATCCTTAGATCCTCCTTGTGATGTAATTAGCTTATGTTGTGCAACTTTGATATTACCATAAGTTGCAAATTTGAACTAGGATGTGTTTCTGCAACAACGTAATCTAGAGTTGGAAATTGGCAAGGTTTGTAATTTAGAATAAGTTCTCTCTCATCCTCTTTTTGCATCACTTGTTAATGTAAAGGACCGACTTGGTTGACCTAATGTTTGCACAATATCATGAACATCTCTTTGCATTAAAGAAAGAACTTAATATATATTAAGATGAGGATTAGAAGCATGACACACATCTAAGGCCTTAAACCAAGGTTACCCGGGGACGCGTCCCCGGCCTAAATCCCCAAATTTCAAGAACGGGGACGTCCCGGGGACTTGGAGACGGCTTGGGGACGTCCCCGCGCCGTCCCCAAATTTTAGGAAAATGTGTGAAATGTCCCCGGGACTTGGGGACGGCTACAAAAAAAATTGGGGACAGATGGAAGTGCCGGGGACGGCTAGGGACGTCGTAGACGTCCCCCGCGCATCCCGGGGACGGCTGTCCGTCCCCAATATAAAAAGGCATAAAAAAAATAATTAGAAACATTCCTTAGGAAATAGTCGTAAAGAATAGAAACATTCTATTCTAACTAACAGAAGACTAAATATTAGAAAGATTCTAATATTTACAATAGATTAACAACAATTACATAGATAACTATTAATAGAAACTAACTATTATTGTAATAGGTAGTTCTTCCTATTTGCAATTTGTTTCTCTGAATTAGAAAGGGACTATCATACAAATCTTCCATTGCAAGTTTATATTAGAAAGAGCATTAAGATTACTCAAAATTTCTGCAAGTATCTCTATTGCATGAACACATATGCATAGATCTATATTTCTACTTACCTATCATCTTTATTTCTTAATTAGCACTACTGCTAATATTAGTTCAGTTCTGAGTTCAATTCTAGTTCTGCTTATTTTCATTGATCATTCCACTTTTTGATCCTTCATAGATGCTTCCTCAAATTCGATGTTCTCCTATTTATATCTTCATGTGAGGGGAGCCAAACCTCTTCACCAATCATTGCCTTTTCAAAGGTTACACCTCCTCAAGCACTGCTTATGATGTTTTACTTTAATTTTAATTTTAATTTAACTGGTGGCTGCCAAGTAAATGAATGTGAATCGGCTCCTCCAAATGTTGCTAATGATTTCCTTGACTATTTTGGCCCTTAATTCAATTGTTATTCTTTAATCTCAATCGATCTTAGCTAAATTGCCATAAAGGGTATGATCTGAATTTTTTAAGACTGCAATTATATCTTACACAGGCTACAACCTCATAGGATGACACCTAAAAAGGGAAAATTGCACACAAAGTGAAGAACCCAAACAAGAAATGGGAGAAGAAGAAGATCAACCAAAAGAGGAAGATGACATTTTGAGAAGCACTCTTGCACACAACTCTGGTACTTTGAGGTACAACCCCTTTCGTATTTGTGGGCTCCTAAGAGGTCAAAGGGTGACTACACTCATTGACACTAGTGCCACCCATAACTTCATTTATAAGGGACTAGTGGCTAAGCAATGCCTTGAGATGAAAGACTTTGAAGGATTCAATGTTATGGTGGTTGACAACTTCATCCAATCCAATGAATTTTATGTTGTGAGCATAGAAGACACAAATATTGTCTTAGATATCCAATGGTCGAACTCATTAGGAGATATCACACAAATCTTCCAAATCATTGAACTGCAGTTTCAATTGAAGAGAGAAGTGACACTGCAAGGAATGAAAAACTAAAGTGCCAAGAATCATATCAATTAAAAGAATGGAGAGGATTTTCCATCAAGGGCAAGCTAGGTGGGCAGCTCAATGTTTGGTAATTATCATAAACCCATCAAAAGAAAGAAACCATAGCATATGCATGTAGAGAGTGTAATGCCCCGCCAAGAAACCCTTGGAACAAAAGGTCAAACATGCACTGAATAACTTTTTTTTACTATAAAAATATCATAAATGACATAAGTGCATGTAATGAGCCTAAGTCGGCCTCATTCTTAAATCATCTAATTTCATCAATTTCTATGCAAAACATGTGATTATCATTTTGTCGGACAGTTGGCAGGCAAGCTATGAATGGTCTTTTGAGGAAATACAGATAGATGTTGCAACTACAAATAACAACTTTTCCCAGAATGTAATTCTTTATCCATCATATTCAGAATATTAATTTCTTACTCCAAGACCATTTATCTCAGCCATGTAATGAATTGGATAAATCTGGAAATAGCTAAATATTCATTCCTTATTTCAATTGACAGAAACATTACAATTTAGACTAACATCCAATTCTGATTTGCAAATTAATCACATCATTAAAGAACCTGGTATCTTGCCGCAGCCTCCACGTAACTACTTGTCGTGGATGCTAATTAGCAGCAACTCTGCTACTGTTATCTTCCCTGCACTCCTTCCATATTCCCACACGGGGTGACTGCAGCTCCACTACGGTGGTAATACTCCCCACGCCTGGTAAGTGGCAGCCGTGGCTACTGCAGGGCTAACGCAGCAATGTAGAGCCCGCGTGACTTGGGGTTGCTGAAGACTAACGCCCCCACATGCAATTACATGAACTGTTGCGGCTGGCAGGCCTCCACCATGCGATTTGCTGCTACTGTTTGATTCCACCCGCAGCCAATATGCAAAACACTCCAGCTTCAATCGATCCCAATGAAGACAATGATTCAGACAATAATTCTCCAGCTTCAGTATATTTCGCTAAATCAACCAATTCGACCTCTGGACAAGCCACAGTTCAATTAATGATTCAATTTCAGAATTGAATCCTTCCTCCAGTCACAGGTAGACAATACGAAGGAAAAATGATTGGTTATACAACAGCAACCAAGAGAGACAATCGATCATACAACAGCAATCGATTGAGGATTAGATGAAGAAGAATCAGTCTTCCATCAACTAATTTGACCCTTCAGCTAGGGCACAGAAAGTAGGAACAATTCCCAAGAACAAATTCAATAATCAATATTCGATAGATGATCCCCAACTTCACAAATGAGCCTGTATTTATAACTCCTTGGTCTCCATAGTTTCCAAAAACCATCATCAGTTAACTGCTCTTTATAATATAAACTTCCAAAACATTATAATAATAATAATAAGGTATTATTATTATTATAATATCGCCTTAATATTAATTAATAACATATTGTTATTAATTAACACAAGCAATTATCAAATATAATTCTGATGATAATTCTTGCAACACCTGCCATACTGACTGACCAACATGCTCATTACTGCCCTGCCAAAAATGGCAACCGCCAAATATAGACTTACTATAAATAGTAAGTCCCCAATCCAAGAAACTGCATAACTGAATATCGTCTGGAGAATTGACCACTGCCGATACTACCCTGTTAGAAGTGGAAACTGACTTACTAAAAATAGTAAGTCCAGACTTACTAAAAATAGCAAGCATCAGCTCACGAGGGTCGTGATGATGAGCTGACCAAATCACTGCCACAACCTGCTAAAATTAGGGTCATCACAGTCCACCCTCCCCAAGATTGCTTGTCCTCAAGCAATCACCGGAACAAGGAACATCACAATCCACCTGGGTCCCACAAAAAAAAGTATACCCTGCTACTGGCAAAAACTGTAGGTTCCTTTAGCATCACCCAAAATGTGAAATGGATAACTCTGTAGAGAGACCCCAAATAACCACTCACCCAAACTCCTGTACTGAATCTGTCTCTGCCCAGATCCCAAAAGAAGTGAACTTCAGGATCATCAAAAACCAAGAAGTATGGGGGACCGGATCCCCGATATAATGAACTCCCCTAGCACACCCAACAAATCTGTACTGAGTGTGTAGATCCTCTGCACAACACTAATGACTACCTCTGTACCAAACTGTACCCAAGCCTAAATATCCGCCCACTATATAATCTTTGTAGTCACAGTAACTCTCCAAGTCTCCTACTACTAACTTGCAGCCAAAACTTCCATCAACTGCTAATGGCGAGAGCCCATCCCATAACGGATGATAAGGACTAGGAGCCAATCCACATCTGCGTGCCATCAACTCGTCAACATGAGGATCGAAGTTAAAATAATGAGCACTCCTCACCATATAATGACGATAAAAGGCTCCTCTCTCAGTCAAGGGCTCATCATTCCCTAGTCGTGAACCCAAAGATGGCTCCAAGCTCGAACTCTGCAAAAATAGGTTGGACAGGATCCTGGGTGACCCTCTCAGCAAACCCAACCTCAAACTCTCTGTGAGAGAGCATCGTAGTCAAAGTACCTACAATCTCTCTCACCAAACGTCGGATCGCGCCTGTACCCCGGATGAGAACACCCTTAGAAGCTCGGTAAGATCCCTCACGAAATTCTGAACTCTCAAGAAGGTGATCCAAGAATGACTCCGGGCAGTAAAATCTATAGGTAGCATCCAGCTGCTCCCCTCGGAACCATAACTGGTCATCGTGTGACTGTGACGTAGTCAGCTGCCTATCATCACCAGCTATGCAATCACTTACAATCGACTCAAGTGATACCCTGCCTCCCTGCTGAGCAATCAAAGGAGTAGTGTCATGAACAGGAACACTAAATGCTGACTGGTCCACTTCACTACCTACAATGTTCTATACTGTATCACCTGACGTACTGCTACCAACTGTAGTATCCATCCCAAAGTCCGACACACTACAACTCTCTTCTGCAGTGTCTAACTCAACTGCACGAAAATCCGATGGAAGTGAACCTGTACCTCCAACGCTGAAATCAAGAGGGGATGTATCCTCAACACCATCACATCCCACAACCCCAACTGTGGTCATCATCATATCATCAGACACCATAATATGTAACTCTACTGGATCTAGTGCTGGTGTAGACTGTAGATGCTCCAGTTCGACAGTCACCTCGGCTAACTAAGCATGTGACTCCTGGAGAGCCAACTAAGTGCTCTCTAATACCTCTGAAGTCGTCGTGAGCTCCCGAGTAAGATCACTCACCTCATCCTCTCTATCCAAGAGTGCCTCATATGCTGTACTTCCCCATTCTATAAGGTGATCTCGGTCGGCTACCAACTGAAAATAATCTCGTCTTAGAATCCTGACAGCCTCCCGTAAGGAATGAATCTCTGCTAGGGCCAAGTAACAACCACCAAGCTCGTCATCCATAGGAGAACCCCATCCATGAACAGTTAGCAGTTGCCGAGCAGCATCAAAATGTTCAACTATGGTAACAATATCGCGCTCGCTAACTCTCAACTGACTAGTCACATGATGACTATGAATGGTCGGCCTTCTATGCAACACCTCTGGCATACTGTCCACACTGCAAATGGAAGTGGTATCCAAGGTACTCCTCTCAACAACACTATCCCCCAGTGTGCTGCCAACTGAGCTCTGTGAACTAATAATGGAACTCTCGTCCTCAAACAGAGTACCCGCATCAGACACGTCTCCATCAAACTCCTTTGTACATGAGGAAGCTGCAATAGAACCTATCTCCTCAACACTCTCAGTTGCCCTATCCTCTGTAACCCCCGCATATTTCAGATCCTGGGACTTCTCTGCACTCTCCAACAACTCGGAGTCCTCTCCCAGGGTCGAATACGGGCATGGCTCACTACTGGTGGAGTCATCCTCAAGAGTCACGTAGGAAGTATCTGAAGCCACCCAAGATGCTAGCAAAGGCT
>MU228250.1:274465-307794 GCA_018584345.1 Thuja plicata | reverse complement strand
ACTTGGGGTTGCTGAAGACTAACGCCCCCACATGCAATTACATGAACTGTTGCGGCTGGCAGGCCTCCACCATGCGATTTGCTGCTACTGTTTGATTCCACCCGCAGCCAATATGCAAAACACTCCAACTTCAATCGGTCCCAATGAAGACAACAATTCAGACAATAATTCTCCAGCTTCAGTATATTTCGCTGAATCAACCAATTCGACCTCTGGACAGGCCACAGTTCAATTAATGATTCAATTTCAGAATTGAATCCTTCCTCCAATCACAGGTAGACAATACGAAGGAAAAATGATTGGTTATACAATAGCAACCAAGAGAGACAATCGATCATACAACAGCAATCGATTGAGGATTAGATGAAGAAGAATCAGTCTTCCATCACCTAATTTGACCCTTCAGCTAGGGCACAGAAAGTAGGAACAATTCCCAAGAACAAATTCAATAATCAATATTCGATAGATGATCCCCAACTTCACAAATGAGCCTGTATTTATAACTCCTTGGTCTCCATAGTTTCCAAAAACCGTCATCAGTTAACTGCTCTTTATAATATAAACTTCCAAAACATTATAATAATAATAAGGTATTATTATTATTATAATATCGCCTTAATATTAATTAATAACATATTGTTATTAATTAACACAAGCAATTATCAAATATAATTCTGATGATAATTCCTACAACACTTGTCATACTGACTGACCAACATGCTCATTACTGCCCTGCCAAAAATGGCAACTGCCAAATATAGACTTACTATAAATAGTAAGTCCCCAATCCAAGAAACTGCATAACTGAATATCGTCTGGAGAATTGACCACTGCCGATACTACCCTGTCAGAAGTGGAAACTGACCAACTGATTTACTAAAAATAGTAAGTCCAGACTTACTAAAAATAGCAAGTTTGCCAACTGGGACCCTCAAAACCCTGCATCAACTTACGAGGGTCGTGATGATGAGCTGACCAAATCACTGCCACAACCTGCTAAAAATAGGGTCATCACAGTGCATAACCACAACGACATTGCATAAGCAATAAAGAACAAACAACGATTGCCAAGCGATCGATCACAAGTCACAAGCGGAAGTCTTACTAGCACTCCCAAGGGTTCCCATACAACTAGAAACACTCAACCGGAACAGCATGATCACACTCCACAGTTGCATATTGAAAGCCCAGACAACATGCCACAAACTTCAAGGAACCAAGTCAGTCAAAAACACAGCTTCTCAAGAGGAGACTGAATCGATCCTCCAAAACAAATAGCACTAGGTTCATTTTAAGCCCAAACGAAAAGTGAGCTAAACTAAGTTAATCCATAACTGAAAATGTTAAGTAAATACATGAACATACTCTTAAGAATACAAGGAGACCAAATATAACAATCATTCTTGCACAGACCCTGAGGAGTTACTCTCTGTCATGGATGTGTAGAAACAAAGCAGGGTACCAGTACAAATGCTCAGGAAAAATGAACAAATACGCAGGAGAATAGAACACATGCGCAGAATCAAAAACGGATGTGAGGGGGCAGCAAATGGGTGCGCAGGTCTACCCAGGAAGGTAAAAATTACATAAATTTTCGTGACGACACCAACGTACGGCCTAATAAATGCTAGCTCCACACCGGGGAGTACCGGATACACTAAGTCAAGGTCAATTACACTTGATTGCATCTATAAACATCAAATAAACGAAGTACAGAAACTGAAAGCATAACATGAGCATATAAAGTAGTAAAAGAGAGCAAGGGAAGAAAGAGTGATCCCTATCACATTGTTTCTCTCGATCGAAACCAACCCCTGTACATTGATCCCCAACAATGGTTAGTCGCACCACCTGACCATGTAGAACCCTCAGGCCCACCCCACCGTGGTCACGGAGGTAGTCACATGGCCCAAACAAGGAATCAAGCATACAAGGAAATGCCAATCAATACATACAAACGTTGATAATCAAGACCAACATGGAGAACACCAACATGCAATACCAAGCCACAAATATCTCAGGTCTCTACTTAGTACTAACAAAGGTTTAGTCCAGGGACTCAAGAATGGAGTGTCATTACATAGCAGGTGGTGGCCCATGTAGCATCGAGTCTTCGATCAACATCCGCAGACAACCAGACTCGGTGTGTATCTTTGATAAATGCCCTCGGGCAGCCAGATACGGTGCCTTTGATCAACATCCTTGTCATGAGCCCTAATTGGTGTACAAATGTATTAAATTTTAATAATACATATATTGGTTTGATCAGTCGATAGTAATCTATATATATTATTATTAATTATTAAAATAAATTAATTAATATATATCAATGAAATCAATAATCAATGTGTTAAAATATAAAATAGAAAATAATGATATTGAATCAATTGATATGTATCAAATGATATTAATAATCAATATATATTAATATTACTACAATTAGAATAATAATCAAATCACTTTAGCATTAATCCAATTAAAATAATAATCAATACGTATTGATATCAATACCATTAAAATAATAGTCTATCACTATCATTTATATTGGAAACCGACAACCAAATAAATAATTAAACTTTAGTCCACGGTATATTAAACGTCCTTGTTAAAACTGATTCGTCGACAGCATATGGACACCACCCTTACTCCATCTACGTATAAATTTGGTGGAAACATGGGAGTAAAGACACCGAAGAACATAGAGGAAATAAAGAAAGTTAAAAGGAGAAAATACTTTACATTCGAATTTGACATTGCAATAAATGTCAAGACAAAGTTAAGGCAAAGTTAATACCGATCAGGAGAATATGAAATTATAATAAGTGTTTGGCATTGAACACATGGAATAAGAAAATGGAAGTTAAAAAGACACTAAATGCTCTACAGATAGGAGTAATCGGGAGTGAGTAAATAATTACCTGCAGATCAATACTGATCTGCAGATTGCTATATCAGAATATTATTAAAAATAAGGGACAATTATATATATGGTTTCTCTATATATATTAATAATAATAAAAGTCATAAGTATATATGGGCTAATATTTACTATGTTTATATATTAGAAATAAATATATATAAAAATAATGAACTAATATATACATCATTTATATTTGTTAAAATCGGGACTATTTATATAAATATATATATATGCACTCAGTCCTATTACTATTTTAATTTGTGAAGGGAAGACAGAGGTTACCAAGGAGGGGCTTGTATAAATCCAAGCAATGGATCTTTGTCCCAAGATAGGGTAGGGGTCAGTGTTCCGGAAGCCTTGAGGGCAAGACCCAAGATGGGATACGGACTTGGACTTGTAAACTTTGAGGGAATCCATTGCAAGTTGGTATCTAGGCAACTTGGATAACACCTGCACCTTCCATTATTAAGATGAATAGTAATATGATTGGATATGTGGGAATTAATAGATAATTTGTCCTGACTAAACTAATATTGTTTATGAATACCTTAGATTGAAATTATTGTATCTTAGGACATACAATGTAAGAATTTGAATTAAATATGTAATAATCCTGTCTAATCCTGTCTAACCTAACAGGAGACAATACAGTCCTCGGATGGCCAAGCACCAAATTACCTTGGATCAACACCTTCGGGCGGCCAGGTAGTCAAATTAACTCTTACTAATGTTTTACCCCAATTTATTTTATTATGTTATCTTTTTTAAGGACTCCTTGACATGTCCTATGCCAGCCACTTACAGGCCAAGATACACATTAAGAGCCACTCCACTCCACTACCCAAACACCTAAGGTCATCTCGTTTCAACAACAAGGCACTAAACAACAAATGCAATACAAGCACAAAGCAAGAAAAGACTCTCAAAGTCATAAAACCATAATGAAACATAGTAAGCTCTATTAGTCTCAAACCAAGAGTATGGGTCACTCAGACCTCGACATAGGAGCATAGCTCAACTACATGCCCGGATGCAGTCTCAACACCCTACATCCACATATCACATGCAAGCTCAACTCAAGCATGGAGTGTGCCAAAACAAAAGGCAAAAGCAACAACAATAAACATATGAGCACAAAAGGCTCAAAGTCAAGCTTTCATCGAAATATGAGAAGCACTCAATCAGTCAAAGACCAAGAGTAGGGTCTCTCAAGATCCTGTCAAGTAGGCATAGCTCAACTACGCTCAAGGATGTGGTCTCAAACACGCATCAATAAATCCAAGACAAACCCAAGAAGGCATAAACAAGGCCAAGAAAACAAAGCAAAAAGATAGTGCACAAGCACGCTCTATTGGCCTTGTCGCCAAGAGCACGGATCCCAAGATGATCCAACATATAATTGCACACAGGATACTAACATCCCTAGGGGATCCATGAAGGTATCCTGCTATAAAACCCCAAGCAAGAAGCTCTTAAAGGCAAAATTACCAAAAAGGGCAACCATTTCCGACCATAACCGACTAGGCACACCAACCAAAAAATTAATTTAAAACCCAAGGTTTGGGTTGCGATAATGAATAACCGGAATGTCCTCTATTCATTCCGACCACATAATCCAACCACAATCTTGGAATAAAACCCAGGCCCAATCATAAAAGATGCCAACATGGCGACAATCCCAAGCGGGAGATCACACAAAACGAGGTGCACACAAAAGCACCCAAAATTGAAACTCAAAATCGAGCTACGAAATTAAAGCTCATTGGTTCTCATAATCCTACTAACCCAAAAAGACAGTAAGATTCCAATTCTGACATCGTGGGAGAAAACAAATAGCCTAACAACGGAAATTTTACAATCGAAAACCCAAATACTCATACCAACCCAAACGGGCATCAAATGCAATCACAAAAGCATGGAAAACATAGATACACATCATGCTAATGCATCACAAGCAAGAAATAACTTAAAAAGACGAAGAAATGAATTAAATATGGGAAGCCCTACCTCTCAAACAAGCGGAAAACTGAAATGGAGAGAAATAAATGGATGCTCGGCGCACACAGACGAAATTCTTGGCAACCTAGAGCAATCTCGCCACGGTTCCAATGAGCCATTGCCCACAAAATTCGGACACCCGAGCCGCTCCCAACAAAAAGAAATTGATTTTCTCCACAAGAGGTGGAGCAAATTCTCAAAATTCCCCAGAATCAAAAGTGAATAAAACTTCACTTTCAAAACATAAAAAAGCCTTTTCCAAAAAGGCATTCCCCAAATTAAATAAATTAAATAAAAGAAATCGCTTAAAAACACCAATAAAATTCCCAAAAGCCCGGAGGATAAATAAATCAACTCCAACAGAAGGACTACACCCAAGGCACAATTGCCAGCGATTAAATAATCAGCATTTAAATATATCAACCAGCATATATTACTATATAATATAACTGAGACCACTACCAAAATGCCTAGATGCACAGACAGATACTAGTCTAAACAATATGCAAATGAAATCCAGACTCTTGCCTACATGACTTATGGAAGGTAATTATGCAAATTGGATACACAGTTCCATCCAGGAATGATATTGGCTAAGTATGCAAAACGGCCAATGCGACTATCTCCTATAACCAAAGTTGGGGATAAAGACACACTCAAACCTGCAGCTTAGGCAGAATGATGTCTGGTACATGTTCACTAAAACATGCACACAATATATATAGCCGAAGCACATGCATATAATAATCAAAGTGCATCTAATGGAAGAGGACGTTGTAGTGGCATAATCATTCGTATGTATTAGAATGTTACGACACTGGTCATTCCATAGTTAATCCTCAGTGTCAAGCATAATTAAACATTGCATTTAAAACATTAAATAATCATTTAAAGCAATACAATCATATAACAGTGAAAGCTCCAATTACATATCCATCAATATGATAAAGCATAATACCACTGAACGTCTGGGATAACATCATGATAACATATATAAATTTATAATGATCCTTGATCTAGATAATATCTAAACATGACATGCAATCATAGTTTGGTAACCACTGGCACATACATCAGTGAAACCATCAAATCACATCATAAGCCATATAAACCAGATACCATCATAACCTCAGCAGTAATCTCAGAAATGAACACAAGAACAAACTGAACCAGGTGCATCTCACAATGCTAACATACAATTGTAACATGAGAACAGTCACCAAATCACACAAGAGACTCAATCTCATGACCAAATCACCAAGAACACAATGAGTCCACATAACTCACAAAACAGCCTCAGGAGGTTTAGCATCCCAGATTAGGTATGCAACTAGCCACAGCACAATGGTTCTCACAACCAAGCATAAAAAGGTAAGCATATATCCATCAAGCATTAGATAAGCTCAACCAATCTCATATAGCAACACTGTTGCAACCAGAGCTAAAACTCAAAGTATATAAGATCCCAATTACAATCAAAAGAATCTAATAAGTAGGCTGGATAATTTACCTCTTATCTCAAAACTTTTCGATGAGCATTACAGAGAAATTGTCAGTCTTGTGAGTACCTGGGTTGTATTTGAGCCAATAATGTGCTGAATTCTTATGGAAGATGAATAGGAGGAGGTTATGCTGGGAATTATTTCTGCTTGCCATTATTCTACTTATTAATGTTGGAGCCCACAGTGATGGAGGCCTAGTTTCACTTCCTTTCATGATAGCTGAAATTTTATGGAGCAGTTAAAGCAAAAGGAACAGAACTGAGTTAAAGAACGAGGGCCCCTTACCCAAGGTACCGCAAAAAAAAATTTAAGTATATATGTGTACATTTATTATATTATTTGTTCATTTATTTTTATATATTTTAAACATCTATTTGTACAGGTATTTCTATATTGAATTGTAACTGGGTTGTGGAAATTGTCATATCGCCTTTTCCATTTACAGAGGCATTTCTGGTAACTTAGAAAGTAAGTGGCCAGTGTCTTCGCTATACAGAAATTGCTTACTTGTTACAAGTTTGGCTGTTGGGCAGTCCATATCTTCTTGAAATTTAAAAATTATTTGTACATCAACACATGCGTGTGCAAAGAATATGTGGATAGAGGAGTCAGTGTATTCAGCAATCAGTAATCCATGTCTTCCATGGCCCCTAATTTAAATCATAATTTTCAGCATTCGGATTAACAGACTACTAAGTTTGCCATGTTATACAAACAATGCCCGATTTGCTTTAGGGTATTCTATCATAGCAATTCTTCGCTATTTAGATTAGGCATGACTGAAGTGTTCCTGGCGATACATTATAGTTGATGTAATTTTTCTTCCCATTACTGAGGTGTAACATGAACACTATTGATATTTGTACTTTTCGATTTTCATCCGACAGGCCAATATAAGTCCGTCGAGCCATTGGTCGTCTCATTGTAACGAGTTTAAGCCCTCGTAACCTAAATCAACTACAACTTAACTGTTTTATGAATATCAGTTTGATGATCTGCTTCCCTGGGAAAATAGCACTTATGTTAAATTGTTACTTCTAGGCAGCATTCTACATAAAACAACAACAAAGTCCACATTCAAGCTTCAATTATGATGATCATTTTATAGTATATTTGGGTCGAAGAAAACATAAGAAACATGGATTTACTTTCTCCATAAATTGTGATGATGCGCTCACTGTTACTGAGAGTTGACTTTGTTGGGAAATAAGGGATACTGAAAGCAGAAAGAGAGAGAAAGAGATATAGAGCCATTACAGTGAAAGTCGTTTCTATTGGTGAAATTGTAATTTTTCTGACGAGAGGTATCCAACCAAGCTTATTGTTAGCATTAAAAAGATTATACAGTGGTATCCAAATACATAATGAATTATATCTGACTCTGAATTTGTTCAGTCTTGAAGATGTTCACCTTGTTAAACCATGGATCGTGAGTAATGTCGACGCTCCGTTTATGCACAATAGTGGGGCGAGTGGCCTCGCTCATATACTCCCTCTGCATCGTCATGTTGATGTTGATCGGGAGCGGTGAACAAGAGCGCCCCAGAAGCCATGATTGCAACCTTACAGGACTAATCTGCGCTCGTAATTGAGCCATTAATGCAAACTTCTTCCTAGGAAGTTAATTGCAACGGAAGGGGCGAGCGCTTCAGATCTGAAATTTTGGTGATGATGTTTGGCATTTAAATGTATTTTAAAAAACAATATTGTAAAGAAAAATTGTACAATTTATTAAGCTTTTAAAAATTAATTGTATATCTATAATTACCTCTTAAAGTGAATATATAGGTGTAATTGTGAAATCGGAGTACTTTATGTCATTTCTAACTGTGATCGTGAAAATGGGATACTTTGTCATTTCTAGGTGTAACCATGAAATTGGGATATTTTATGTAATTGCTCATTTAATTTTAGGTTTATCTCGAGCAAAAAATGCTTTAGAACGTTATATCCTTTTGTATTAAGTCTGACTTTTTTTTTATATGTATATTTATTTTCTTTCAAATATTTTCATAAATGGACTTATTCTTATCTTATTTACACTTATTTACAACTATCTAGATTATTTATTGGTGTAATTTCCATATGTCCTCACATGATATTAAGATCTAGCATTATGTTTTGTGAATCATTTTCTTGATATAGGAGAGGGATTCCATATTGGGTGGAATTAGCCGAAATAATTAAAAATAATTACATTCAGAATTTGCTAACTCCCACAATTTTTCGCTAACTACTAGGAGCCAACATTGTACATTTTTGTGGCAATTCATTATGTCTTAGTATCCAAAGACATTCATTCTGATAATATTTTGCATCTTCAAAACATCCTAGGATATTTGAGCATAAAAGTTGCATTTATTGGAGGAATACTTCAATGGGTGCATTAAAAGGAAAATCATCAACTTCAAAATTATCATCTACGACATTTGCATGATTGCCTAATGTTTGTTAATCATTAGCACAGCCATAATGCTAGTCTCTCTCAAATATTGACATGGGAGAACTTGTTCCTAATGATCTAGCAATCATCCTAGTATTGTCAATCCTACTGAGGCTAGGAACAAAGAGCGTAATGAATTATCCACACACTACACCAAATCAAGACTACATGGCATAAGACATATCTACATAATGTAGAATTGATCCAAATCCACAAATTCAACCCGAAGACAATGAAAAATCTATACAAAAAATACTTGACACACCAAAGTTGCCTATTTTCTTATACGAAATTATTAGGATCTACATATCATGTTGTATTCTTTCTAAAAGTTTCACAAGCTTAGTATATTTAAAACTTTACATTTACTTTTCTTAAATTAACATTAATCATTCGATCATTTAGTTTTAATTGTCACTTGCAATAATCAAAATTAGTGTACGGTATTTGTGTATAAAACATTTTCTTACCCTAGATTAAGCTTGGGAAAGGGTTTTTTTCCTTTACATTAGTTTAATTAATCCAATGTGGTTAATGAACACTAAACTAGATAAGAGCTATGAATAAATAAAGTGTAAGAAATTGAATATAAAGGAAATGTTGTTGGAATTTTTGTTGTTGAGGTGTTGACATTCATGTTTTGTCATTGATGTCAACATATGTTTCAGTTGGATATAGTAGAAGTCTCAGAAAGACTGGTTATCACAGGTACAGGTGAGAGTGACAGGTGTGTACGGACATTGTATGGTGTATCAGCGTATGCGAACACATATTTGTGTAGAGGGATGAGTGTATAACTTATGTCTAAGGTCGTAGGATCTTATGTTGGTATTTGCTTTAGTTATAGTTGTTTTGGTAAAGACTGATTACAAAGAAGTGACAGAGGATTATGACAGAGATGGTCTCTGAGTTTTTGCAATAACTTGGATGCAAGCATGTGTTATGATATGCGAGCTAAAGGCATGATAGAAGATACATGAGAGAACATTCCTTGTGATTCTTGGGTCATCGGATTCTTGATGACGTCAACTAAGGCGTGTGGACTGGTGAAGACCTTTTTGGGCCGACTGCAGAGATGTAACGTGCTTAATGATTGGCAAGCGTGATTTATGGATCTTGGCAGATAACTAATGATTTATATTTGATAATTACTTGTGTTAGGTATCGTGTGTATCTTAGCAAGGGTCTATGTAATTATTTATGCATTAGGGAAGTCTTAACCGGTCGACCTAATTGTTTATTGTAACTTGTATAAAAGAAAGAAATGTCTTGATGTGTAAGTGGGAAGTATTGGATGTATTGGATGTTGTGAGCATGTGGATGTGAGTTCTGTTGGATGTAGAGCAGTAATTATATATTTATTGCACTTCATTGGAGCTGTATAGGCAAAGCAAGTTGCTATCAATCAGTTCACTATTATAAGTATACTTCTATACTTTATTTTGGATAGTGAGTCCAGAAGGTAGATTTAACCTTTAGAAGGTGGATTGAACCTTCACTTTGGGAAGTGTGCTCGGGTAGTGAGCTCATCATTTCATTCAAATCCTAACAAGGTTGAGAAGACTCCTAGCAAGGTTTGTTCTTTAACATGAACTTGTACTGGATGTAATAATCAGCTCCTAATAGGTATACAATATTTCTAGTGCATTATTTATGGGTGCTAATTCCCACCAGGGTTTTTCCCTTAACAGTGTTTCCTCGACAACAAAATACTTGTGTTGTGGTATTGTTCTTAAAGCGTTTAGATTTGCATTAAGTATTTGGTTTAAATTTTAAAGTTTAATTATTTAGCATACAACTGATTCACCCCCNTCCCCCCCCCCCCCCCCCCCTCAGTTCTATAATTCCTAACAATTGCTATCAGAGCTTGTGGTCCTCTAAGAGAAAGCTTAATCGCTTGAGGAGATTTTGATATGGCTTACTATAGGAAGGAGAGTGCAAAATTTGATGCTAAAAATTTTGACAATTGGAAGAACAAGATGGGAACTCATTTGATCTGTTTGGGAATTGACTACTGGATGATTACAAAGAAGGATGAACCAATCAAGGCAAAAGATGATTTAGGGAATGCTACTGAGGAAGAAAAGAAATTGTCTCGTGTAATATGGTTGCTAGGAAAGCACTGATAAGTGCGCTCTATGAGGCAAAATTTACAGAGGTTGAAGATCTTGATTCAACTCACAAGATATGGACAAGGATAGAGGCTCTATATGAAGGAGATCAGTCTACTAAGAAAGCAAAATTATAGAATTAGAAGGCTAAAATGGAAACTCTTAGGATGTGAGATGATGAGAATGTCAGAGCATGTGTACATAGGGCTACAAAGGATGTTACTGGAATCAGAAAATCAAGAGGCACATATACTAAAGATGAAGTGATCGCAAAGATTCTTAGATATTTAACACTTGTTTACAAGACTAAAGTGCAAGTGATAGAGGAGATCATACCACTGACAAAGAAATTCAATGGAGAAGTCTTGATTGCTAAGATAACCACCTTTGAGACTGTAGAGTTGCAGGATGCTTTACCCAAAGTAGAGTATGCATTCAAGGCTCCTATTCTTAATGCCAAAAAGACCTTATCAAGCCTTGTGTGCTCCTAGTAGAAGTAATAGACGTGAAGAGCTTGGAGAATATGTTGATGAGTGGGCAGAGATTCAAGAAGAAGAAAGGAAAGTGGATGAACTTGTGGCTCTAATAGAATAAAGGGAAAGGAAAGGTATGAATAAGTTTGAAGGAAAATTACCCCTGAAATGTTTATCTTGCAATAAGATTGGTTATTTTGCATTCGGATGTCCTACAAGGATTCCTAAGCATAAGACTAAGTTTTACAAGTCTAATTACTCCAAATATGAGGAATGGTACTATGCTATTGAATGTGTGTCTGATGATGATTTTGTGAATGATGGAAATGAAATTGGATTTATTGTTATTAAAGATGATGAACCTATTCATGAAGAAAAAGCTTTAGTCTCACATGTTGAAAAGAAATAGAATGGATCATTGATAGTGGTTGTTCACATCATATGGTTGGTGATAAAGGTAAATGTGTACAACTGAATAGATAGGATGGTGGTGTAGTCAGATTTGGTGATAACACTCCTAAGTTTATTATTGGAGTTGGTTCAATCTCTCTTGATGGTAAAACTAACACTGATGGTGCCTTACTTGCTGATGGACTTAAGCATAACCTGTTGAGTGTTGGACAACTGGTAGACAATTGTTATCATTGTAGTTGATTGATGGAAGATGTACTATCAGAGGCGAATCTGGAAACCTGAACATATCAAGTACTAAATCAAGAGGGAATGTGTTTGAGCTGAATACTACAAAGGAAACTTTTTTTGTTGTGAAGTTAGATGACAGTTGGTTATGGCATAAGAGGTTTCATAACATAAATTTTGATAATATTGTAAGGGCTAGTAACACTAATGCAGACAGAGATTTGCCAAGAATTATGAAGCCTACTAACACTATGTGTAGAGAGTTTGTGATGGGAAAACAAACAAAGAGAAGCTTTTAGAGAAAATCCTTTTTGGCAAGAGGGAAGTTGGATCTGGTACATACAAATCTTTATGGTCCTACAAGGACTAGATCTTACTATGGTGAAAGGTACTTTATACTTTTGTTGATGACTATTCTAGGATGGTGTGGGATGCATTTCTCAAAGAAAAATATGAATAATTTGATAAGTTCAAGATTTTCAAGGCAAAAGTTGAGAATAAATCAGGTCTTAAGATAAAATGTTTGAGGTTAGATAGAGGTGGAGAGTTTACATCAGATTTGTTCAATGCTTACTGTGAAAATCATGGCATATATAGATAGACTTATCCTCCTAGGACATCTCAGCAGAATGAGATATCAGAAAGAAGAAATAGAACTATATTGAATGCGGCCAGTTATGTTGCTTGAAGGTAAGGTATCTCATATGCATTGGAGAGAAGCAGTCGGTACTTTTGTTTACACTTTGAACTGAATTCAGATCAAAGAAGGTATGGATAAGACACCCTATGAGCTTTGGTTTGGCTATGCTCCTACTATTAAATACTTTAGAATATTTGGTAGCAAGTGTTATATCAAAATAGATGATGAAATTGGGAAGTTTGATACTAGAAGTGATGAAGGAATTTTTCTTGGCTATTCTACTAGTAGTAAGGCTTACAAATGTTTCAATCTGAGGTTAAGAAAAATAATTTAAAGTGCTAATGTGAAGATTGATGAGAGGTTTCAGAGTCATATTTTAGAGAATGAGAAAATCACTGAAAGTTAAGAGATAGTACAAAATCTTGAGATTTAGGCATGCTTGAATGAACTTATTGACGCACCAAAGACACCAAGGTATGTTAAGATGAATTATCCTGAAGATCAGATTATTGATGATGTTAATAAGGGCATGATGACAAGGTCTAGAGTTAGAAATTACCTTTGTTTGATTTCACAAGTAGAACCTAAGACTACTGATGAGGCATGTAAAGATGAATATTGGATTAAGGCAATGCATGAAGAATTGGATCAAATAGAGAAAAACAACACTTGGGAATTGGTTCCCATACCTAAAGACAAAAATGTAATTAGAAGTAAATGGTTTTTCAAAAACAAAATGAATGAAGATGGCATAGTTGTAAGAAATAAAGCTAAACTGGTCTGCAAGGGCTATTCACAACAGGAAGGTATAAACTTTGAAGAAACATTTGCATATGTTGTGAGGTTAGAGGCAGTAATATTATTCCTTGCTTTTGTATCACATAAAGACTTTAAGGTATATCGGATGGATGTGAAGTTTGCATTTCTGAATGGCGATATAGAGGAAGAGGTCTACATTGAGCAACTTGATTGTTTCTCTAGATGATGAAGGCATGGTTTATAGATTGAATAAGGTATTGTATGGTCTGAAACAAGCTCCTAGGGCTTGGCATTCTAAGTTAAACAGGTATTTATTAGATCTTGGTTTTAGAAAAGGTAGTGCAAATAGTAATCCATATTTGGGAACTTGTGAAGATGGAATCTTCATTGTTGAAGTCTTTGTGGACGATATAATTGTTGGAGGCAATGATGAAATGCGTAACAAATTATCTGAGGAAAAGAAGAGTGAATTGTAAATGTCTATGATTGGTGAAATTAAGTTCTTTCTTGGTTTGCAAATTACTTAAAGTAAACATGGTATTTTTATTTCTCAAACCAAGTATCTAAAGGAGTTGTTAAAGAAGTTTGGAATGGAAGATTGTAAACCTGTTAGAACACTTATGATTACTGGATGCAAGCTTACTAATATTGATGAATCTCAAAGCGTTTATCAGACTAAATACAAATTTATGATTGGAGGTTTGCATTATTTAACTCACACTAGACCAAATATAGCTAATGCAATTGGAATTGTTGCAAGGTTCCAAGCAAATCCCAAGGAGACTCATCTTGCTACAGTTAAAAGGATATTCAGATATCTAAAAGTGACATTGGAACATGGTTTATGGTATGAAAGTTTTGATGATTTCACATTATATGATTATACTGATGTTAATTGGGCAGGAAGTGTTGATGAAAAAAAAAAGCACTAGTGGAGGAGCATTTTTCCTTGGAAAAAGATTGGTTTCATAATTGAGTAAGAAGAAGGACTATATAGATCAATCAACTATTGAATTGGAATATGTAGTTGATGTTATATATTGCACATAGATTATTTGGATGAGAAAGATGTTAAAGGACATTGGGATAATCTTTGAAGAACCAATGGTTATACATTGTGATAATACAAGCATAGTGAACATGTCAAAGAATCCTTTTATGCATTCAAAGACTAAACATATTTCAATCAAGTATCACTTTTTGAGAGACAAGGTTGCAGAAAAGGAAGTCAGATTGGAGTACATCAGCACAAAGGAAAAAATAGAAGATATATTCACTAAACCTTTGTCAAAAGATACCTTTGAATATCTCATAGGTATGCTTGGGGTGAGAACCCCTCCTTGTGAGAACTAAATGATGCAGGAATGCATCAGTCTAGAAGATTATTAGAGCTATATTATTCTCTGGACTCGATGCTTGGATCCACTCCTTAGGGGGAGTGATTGGAGGAACACAACATAACATATTTAGGTGATCAAGCACCTGGTTGTTGCAAGCATGAAGATTTGAAAAAGATACACCTTGCAAAGGTGGGATGGTCAGAGAAGGATAAGAGATATGACACCCTTTTCCATTGTTGCCAAAGTGAAAAATCCCTATTGTTTTAGGGGGAGCTATGAAGAGGATATTGAGAAGATTGTATTAAGAAGGATACTTTTGGGTTTATGGATTTCCACATATGTTGTCATCAATGCCAAAGGCGGAGATTGTTGTATTTTTTGTTGCTGAGGTGTTGATATTCAAGTCTTGTCATTGATGTCAACACATATTTCAATTGGATATAGTAGAAGTCTCAGAAAGAATGGTTATCATAGGTACAAGTGTGTACGGGCATTCTAATGTATCATCATATGCAAGCACATATTTGTGTAGAGGGATGAGTGTATACCTTATTTCTAAGGTTACATGATATTATGTTGGTATTTTCTTGATTTAAAGTTGTTTTGGTAAAGACTGGTTACAAAGCAGTGACAAAGGATTATGACAGAGATGGTCTCTAAGTTTTTGGGATAACTTGGATGTGAACATGTGTTATGATATTTGAGTTGAAGGTATGATAGAAGATACATGAGAGAACATTCTTTTTTATTCTTGGGTCGTCAGATTCCTAATGACATCAGCTGAGGCATGTGGACTAGAGAAGACCTATTTGGGGCCGACTGCAGAGATGTAACATGCTTAATGATTGGCGAGCATGATTTATGGATCTTTGCACATAATTGATGATTTATATTTGATAATTACTTGTGTAAGGTATCGTGTGTATCTTAGAAAGGTTTTATGTAATTTTTTATGCATTGGGAAAGTCTTAAAAGGCTGACCTAATTGTTAATTGTAACTTGTATAAAGGAAAGAAATGTCTTGATGTGTAAGTGGGAAGTATTGGATGTATTGGATGCTATGAGCATGTGGATGTGAGTTATGTTGGATGTAGAGAATTAATTGCATTTTTATTGCACTTCATTGGAACTGTATAGGAAAAGCAAGTTGCTACAGTCAATTCACTGTTATAAGTATACTTCTATACTTCATTTTGGACAGTGAGTCCGGAAGGTGGATTTAACCTTCACTTTGGGCAGTGTGCTCAAGCAGTGAGCTCATCATTTCATTCAACTCATAACGGGGTTGAGAAGACTCCTAACAGGGTCTATCTTTTAACAGGGACTTGTACTGGATGTAATAATTAGCTCCTATAAACAGGGCTAGATCTTCTAACATGGATACAATATTTCTAGTGCAATATTTGTGGGTGCTAATTCCCACCAGGGTTTTTCCCTTAACAGGGTTTCCTCGACAACAAAATGCTTGTGTTATGGTATTATTCTTAAAGTGTTCAAATTTGAATTAAGTATTTGGTTTAAAGATTAAAGTTTAATTATTTGGCATGCAATTTATTCACCCCCCCCCCCCCAGTTGTATNTGCAATTTATTCCCCCCCCCCCCCCCAGTTGTATTATTCCTAACAAAAGCATACTTATATTTTAGAACAATAATGAAGATTAATGTTTATGTTATGCATAAGTTAATCATTCAAGCAAAAAAAACTAGGTTTCCTCAATATTCTCATTGTCGAGACTTACATGTCTATAATTTTACCTAGATCAAATTTGCATTATGTGGTTGACTTTGTGCTCCAAGGGAGTGTCATGATACACAATCTTATTTTGTAACCCAAAAATATGATTTATCACTAATACATAGTTTTTCCATAATTCCTACCTTTGAGTAATTTATAAAGATTAGAGTAATCGCTTAATTGTATGTGTCACATTCCCCTCACTCAAACCCTTTGAAAAAATAGGTTTATGGCCTTAGGTGGGTGTCGGTGAATAGAAAGTTTGCAAATAATGCATGTATGATAATTATAATATGAAAATGTGTCCTTTTTAGTATTCTAGTTGAAGTGTTTCTATTTTTTAATGTTCCTCGCAATGTGTATGGTTGATGTCTCCACCTAATGTATTTAAATGCCTAAATGAATGTACCAAGTTCACTCTCAATGACTAGATAAAATGATGGGATTGGCAATTTGAATTTGAAGTTTGATCTACATGTCATGTAGTATCAATTATACATGTTGTAATACTAACTAGGATAAGAAAATGTGGATTGGTACAAGGATCAACTTTATTGAAATCAAGACTGGTTATGAATCTATTGTGTTTAAAATAAGTGCAAATATGGTAGAGATAAGATTGAATGTATGGAAATGTGTCAATATGATACTAAATATGAAAGGATAGGAATTAGAGTGTAGACACCTAAAATTGTCCCATGTGAGGCTAAATGTGAAAGGATAGGGATTAGAGTGTAGACACCTAAAATTGTCCCACGCCTACGAGCAACAATTTTACTAACTTTCTTCTTAATTAATAAAAATAATTTTAATTATTTAATTAGTTTGTGTCATTATTCTAATTTAAATTCAAAAATTAACATTTCTCTCATTTCTCATAATTAAATATTTTTTAATTATTTAATTATCTAAATTTCTTCTAATATTAATTAAATAATTTTATTATTTGATTAATAAATTTCTTCCACTTTAATTAAATAATATTTATTATTTAATTAAATGCATTATTCTAATTTCTCTCATAATTAAATAATTATTTTAATTATTTAAATAATTAACCAAGTCTTCTATAATTAAATAAGTTCTTTAATTTATTTAATTATTCACTTTTTCAAAAAAGCAACCTATTCTAAAATAAATAAAATCTTTATTTTATTTATTAATTCAGTTGGTTGTAATTAACTGAATTTAAAATCTTATAAGAGGCAGAACTATGTTGGTTGTAATTAATTAATTTTATTACAACCATCTAATTGAATAAAGATTTTATTTATTTATTAATTTTATGCACATGAGATAACTAATTGAGTGCAACCCATACCGCGATGCATCCTGTCGCGTCTCCTTCAACTGTGTCTAGGGTTCCTGTTGATGTCGCCAATGTTGTTGGTCGATAGTAGCCTCCTGCTAATCTGGGCTCGGTTGGGAGTGCGAAGGATTCTTCCCCACCTCCAGCTCATGTTGTGCCTGTTGTGGCCCCAATCCTCTCTCCTTCTAGTCGGGTTAGGGTTTCAGGTTCTTCGACGACGGCTGGGGATGTTGGCTCCCATGGGGTTAATGTTCCTTTGGTGATTGTTGGGGAGCACTCCCTAGCCATTCCTGGGGTTTCCTTTGTGTGCATACCTATCGCCTCTAAGGAGTCTTTGGATTCCAGACATAGGGGTGTTTCCCCTTTTCATGTCTCTAACCCCATCAGCCTCTCTCTGAATGTCGAGGTTGTGAAAGACATTGAAGGTGTGTCCTATGTTTTCTCATAACATGGTCTAATCTACAGGTTTAAGGGCTTCTGGCTGAGTCTTCCTGATCTGCATGCATGGATCTCTCACCAGTGGGAACCTATCATTTCTGAAATTGTCCACATTTTCCTTCTAGCAAGGGGTTTTTTCATTGCTAAGTTTGAGAATGCTGATGAAAGGAATCTGATTCTATGTGATCATTTTTTTAGCTGGGATGCCCGGTTCATGCTCATGATGAAGCCTTGGCATCCTCACTTTGATGTCTCTATTAAGTCTTTCTCCAAGGTTCCTACTTGGGTGAGGCTTCCCCACCTCTCACTTCATTTTTGGGTTGATTCTCTACTTGAGGCTGTGGGTGAGGCTCTTGGGGACTTTATGATGGTTGATGAGGAATTAGATGATATTCTTCATTCTACTTATACTAGGATTCTGGTTAATCTGGATACTTCCAAGGGTATTCTAGAAAAGATTATGCTGGAGCATCCTAATGGGTCCTGGATCTAATCCTTGGATTATGAAGGACTCCCCTTCAGATGCAGTAGATTTTTTAAAACTGGTCACTTAGCGGATCAGTGTGGATTGGAAAATATTAAAAAACCTGCTTCTTTGTGGAAGGGGGTCTCCTCCCAACATTACTCTATTGTGAAGGACTCGTCTATCTGAATCTTTTCTCAAGTAGTTTCTTCTTCTTAGGAGAATGTTGAGGCTAATGTGCCTCTTGGGACCGTTGTTGGCTCTTCCCTGGGTGTTGATTCCATCCTTGGGACGTGTACTGATTCAGTTATTCAAAACTTTATTGGTTGTAATGCTCCTGATCCTCCTATAGGAAATGCCTTATTGGTCTCTTCCGAAAAGGTTGCTACAGATTCATCTCTCGAATCTTCTAGCCCTATCCCTTGACAATCTCTTGATTCTCAGAATTTGGTTGTTTCGGTACTTGACTCAATTTCTCAGTAGGAAAAGGCCAAGAAAGTAGAAGATGGGTAGATTTCTGTGAAAGGAAAAAAAAAATCAAAACATCTGCCCTCTTCTGATATGTCCCTTCGGTCCCAGATGGGGAAGAAATAATTTGTTTTGGGCTTTCCTTTGCTGGCAACTGGAACTTAGCTGGAAGTATTTGCTTTTTGTTGTCTACTTGAAGCTTGATGGCTGCTGGAATCAACTATATTATTCTTTTTTGCAGCGTCTTTTGTTTTTGGGGTTCCAGATTTCCTTTTCTGGTACCTTTTTTTTTCCAGGTTGTGGGAGCCTGTTGCAAAACCCACGCAGTGGTCTTGATTCATTTCATTTTAGAGTGCCTTTTTGTTTATTTTTTGCGACCTATTTGTTTAGGGTTTTGGGGCCCCTTCAAAACCTATCTTTACCTTAATCAAAAACTATTTGACTTATTTAACTTGTTTCTTATTTTTTTTCATGCACACAATTAAATACTAGCAGTCGCATGCTTTTGTGCATGCAACAATGACCTTATAGGAGATTTGATTTCCAAGGGAGTAAAATTAGCTTGTACAATGCACAAAATAGACCACTGATGTTGTAGAAAAGAAAACTTAAACAAAAAATAATAAAATTAATATAACTTATACCTAATAAAAATATATTATTAAAATTAACTAAACAATTAAATTTATTTATAAATATTCAAAAACTCTAGTTAAAAATGCATGAAATACAACCTACAAAGAAGAGATAAGGGAAAAATAGGAATGTACATAAGAAATCTGAAAAACAAAAATAATAAAATTAATATAAATTATACCCAACAAAAATATATATTATTAAAATTAACTAAAATAATTAAATTTATTTATAAATGCTCATAAATTTTACTAAAATCTAAAAAATGCATGAAATAAGGGCGAAAAAAGAAGAGATAAGGCTAAGGGAAAAAATAGGAATAAGAGTGGAAAAAACATGTAAGAGGATAGTATTGAGTTGAAAATATCTGCATACCACAAAAAAAAAAAATACAAGCGGAGGGGCTGACAATTTTCTGGCGTAAAAATTATTTTTCAGGGAGTAAAGCTCCCACAAATAGCCTATCGGTTAAATATTTATTATTTAATTAAAATATCTTCTTGATTGGCATGTTAAGGGGCGGAGCTAGGTGAATCTAGCTTCTAAGGTTGATGAAGAAGTGAGATGGATGTTACCAGAGATAGGTTGCATAAAGATAAATTTTGGCGGGGCCTCAAAAGGGAACATGGGTCCCTCAGGGATAGTCTTTGTAGCAAAGGATTGTAATGGAAACATTTTGAGGATTGAAGTGAAGAGAATTGGAGATGAGACAAACAATGTGGTAGAAGCTTTAGCTGCATTATAAGCACTCAAAATGGGAAGAAGTTGGGTGTTAAAAAGTTGCTTTTGGAGGGTGGTCCTCCCTTATAATTGTGGAAGCAATCATAGTGGGGACTACACAGGCATGGCATTTGAAAAAAATTATTCATGTCATACAAAAATAATTGGTAAATTTTGAAAACTTTAAAATCACACATACTAGGAATCAAGGTAATGAGGTGGTGGATACACTTTCCAAATGGGTGCTAACACTTGATGATGGGGTTGTACATACAAAGGAATTTCAAAATCTTTCACTCTAAAACAAAATCTTTGAAAATCTGGTGGTTGGTGAAGCATTAATGGAAAAGAATGATGGTTGTTCTCATAAAAGAGTATGGCAATACATGTGATGAGACTGAAGTCAAATTTTTGCATTAAAAGGAGATGTTTGGTGGTATTTGCAGAGGTGGGTATCTCTTTTTGCGTTGGTTAAGGATGAATGGAGGCTACTTTCACTCTCCTAACAATAAAGAAACAACAAATCTTCTGGGGTCTAGTGAAACCATAGAGATTGAAGCATTTTCTCAAATGCAAAAAGGTTGATGTAGTGAAGGCAGTGATGAAACTGTTGGGTGATGAATTTATAAAGGCCAAGCACATGTTTTGGACGAATATCGACATAATCACCTTGGTATTAGATTGGGGTCTTGAGCTCGTGGAAAATGGTGAAACAATGAAATGGGTATTTAATATGCTTGTGGATGAGGGTATGTTGTATGGCCTTGATCATGTGTTTAAGTGGTGGTGCCTATGGTAGGGTTTTATGTCTTGGAAGGGATTGAAGATGAGCAAGAAGTGTAGGATGATGACATTGTTCCATTTTTATGATGGCCAAGGAGAGTAAATAAAAAAAAGTATTGTGCAAAGTTGAAGAAGGCATGGGAAGCGCTAAAGGTGGCTCTAAGATAACATCAAGACCACATGAACAAAGTGGTGAATTTGGTAGAAGCGCAACCTCAAGTGTCGAGGCAACAACGAACGAGGAGGACAAAATGTGCAGACAAAGAAATTGCAAAGGTAGGCCTCGAAAAGGGTGGGATGGGTTAATTAGGGTTTGGGTGTGGGTAATTTTTTTGTACCACCATTTTTGTAATGGGAACTATGTTCTCTGATTTTTAAATGCTCATGGAAGGTTACTTTGTGTTTAAATTTCACTATCATCATTTTCTATGAATTGGATCTAGAATACCCACCATTTGTATTGAATATTTGAGGTGTTTTGATGGTGAAAATGTATGTAGGTATGGGGTTAATAGTCGATTGGGGTGGTGTATTTTGTGTCCATGGGAGGTTATCACTAGAATGATGGTGGTTGGGGGCGTATGGGTTGCGAGTGGGTGTTTCTATAGTTGTTGGTTTAAAAACTCTTTTAATGATGTAATTATCCTTTTTAATATTAATAAATACATATACAACTACCAATAAAAAAAATATCTTCTTGATTCTTGTCTCCCACAATTGAATAATATTTATTATTTAATTAAAATAATCTTCTTGATTATTGTCACCCATAATTAAATAATTATCTAAATTATTTAATTGTCTAATATTCTTCCAATTTTTTTAATTTTTTTTCCTTATCTTCAACTTTAATTGAATAATTTTAATTATTTAATTAAACTAAATATTCTTCTTGTTCTTGTCACCATAATTAAATGATTACTTTAATTATTTAATTATTCCATTTTCACAATGCTAACTTATTCTTCTAAGAATAAATAAATTATTTATTTTATTTATTTTCTCTCGTGTACAATTAAATAATTATTTAATACTAATTATATTCTTCAGTTCATCTCCTTGATCAAGTCAGTCTAATTTAAGCAATCACTTATATGTCCAGTCTCATGCCAATGTAGTCAATTCTATTTTTAGTCTTTTATTATTCAATCGGTTGTCATTAAAGAAATTGAGTTTGCATATTCAATCTCTTGTGATGTAGTCTAAGTTATCTCATTAATCAGTCTTGTCTAAATTGGTCTTAACCATTCATTATCACAAAACACCTCTTAATTGAGACTATCCATTGAAGTCCAGAAATCTATAAAAGGAGGGTGATTCCTCAGAATTCAACAACCACAATTCTCGAATCTTTGCATTATCAATACTTGAGGATGTGAATTTGAGAGCCCAGATTGCAATGAAGAGAGAAAGAAAGGAAGGAATAGTGGTGATATCTTTTGTTATTTTTAATTATGATTCTTTATGGATTAGATTATCATGTTTTGTCTTTGTTTCTTGAATGAGATAACAATTTTATTTCTAGAGTAGGATCTTATGTGGTTAGATCCTTTAATCTCTTTTGCAAGTATTGTTGATTCTATATGATTTTACCTAGTTAAAAATAATGTCCTTTCTAGTTGTTACTATAGTCAAATAAGTCCTCATCATAATCTTGCATAGTTCACCTTGCATTGTCATACTCTCATTCTTGCACTTCTAAATGTGATTGACTCGATCAAAGAAAACCAAAGGATAGGTGGACCAAAATAAGGACTCTACTCATAATCCTACCAGCACCGTGAGCTTCAAGTTCAAAAATACCATGGGTTAAAAAAAACCACCTAGAAGAGTAGCTACCTTACCTCTTAGTGATGGATTTTCTGAAAACATTCACACAAATTGCACTTAAGAAGAGATAGAAAATGTTTCACAAGATCCTAAGGTCCTTGCTATCATGAATTCCTTATTATCAACAAACCCTAATAGATGCTTTCATCTTCTTGCTCAAAATGGAGCCAAACTACCTTCTGGTTTTGACACCTCCACCATTGTAGAAGGGAACCAAACAAATTCTATTGGGGTTGTACAATCATTTCCTTCACAAGTGTATACTAGTCTACCATCAAGTAGCATTTCCCATGTTGCCACACATGTCACATTTTAACTAATACCGTCTGGGATCCAATACAACAATCTTCTCTTCAATTCAACTCCCTCATCTACTACAAACCTCATGTCTATAATTCAAAACCAAATATCTAACGTGTCCTCTAGTATGTCATATGTCATATCACAATCTATACCTGTGACTACTATGACACCTAGCACATAAATCCCACCATCCTCTAGTGCAAGTGCTCAAAAGAATACAATTACCCAAGGAGGGACTTCTAATCAAAACCCTAGTGGTACAAATGTCAATTATAAAGGAGCACCCTCTAATCAAAACCCTAGTGGTGCAAATGTCAATTTTCAAGGGGCACCTCCCAATCAAAACCTTAGTGGTGCAAATGTTAATTTTCAAGGGGCATGCTCTAATTAAAACCCTAGTTGTGTAAATGTCAATTTTCAAGGGGCACCTCCAAATCAAAACCCTAGTGGTCCCTCTAATAAAAAACCTAGTGATGAAAATGTCAATTTTCAAGGGGCACCACCCAATCAAAACCCTAGTGGTATGAACACCAATTTTCAAGGGGTCTCCTCTAATAAAATCCCAAGTGGAAAAAATGTTAGAACGACACCAGAATTTCATCACACAAATCTTTTTTCTCAACTAAATTTGACAACCACATATTTCACATCGTAGAATGTGTACACATATGTCCCTACCTATGCACATGCATCAAATATGAACATGGGATACCAACAGACCTATACATATAATCAAAATCCATTTGTGGATCCTAAAATTGGTTCCAATACACACATACCTCTAACAAATACTGAGATATTAGCATAATAGTTGCAAAATCTTCAACAACAAATGACCAATATGGAGACTAGTGGTACGAATAAAATTTACACTGTGGAAGACTTATGTCCCTACCATTTTGACAAATCATTGTACATGCCACCCTTTCGTCCTAATTTTTAAACACCTAAATTTGACATATATAAGGAGAAAGGAGACCCATGAGACCATATTCAGGAATTTTACATGGCTTGTATAGAGGTTTCTCATAATGACACTTATTTAATGTGCCCCTTTCTATGAAGTATTAGTTGTCCTACCATAGAATTGTTCTCACATCTGCCATCTAGAATAAAGTGATGGAACAAATCGGAAGAAAAATTCATATCAAATTATTCTCATAACATTGTCATTAAATTTACAATCATGAATCTATGTAATACCAAAAAAAGAAATGAGAAACCTTTTGCATCCTTCTTACAACATTGGAGGAACTTGGCTAGCAAAGTGTTGTTTCATATTCCTGAGAAAGACAAGATCCAAATGTTTATTGAGAATCGTCAACCTAACATGATGTGTGCTTTACACTCCCAACACATAGACATATTCTCTGAGGTTGGAGAACAAATTATAAAATTTGAGAAAGATGACTCACTATTAAAGGATATATCAAAGCCAATAAAGAGACTAGTGGGAACAATCAATATAATAAATCTCATGACAAATATAAATACCGATCTCGAAACACAAATGTCAGAAATGATGGTGTTGTTGATGCAAAAGTTATTCATAGTGTACAACCTATCATACATCTACAAGGGGCACCACCTCCTAATACTGTCAATACCAACAATAATGAATCTCACAATAATAATAAATCATCCAATGTGACTAATGAACAATAATGCATACAAAGGAGATAAAACCCATGAAACACTTTCACACCTCTCATTGAACCACTAGAGGTGGCCCTAAAAAGATTGATCCAATCTAGTGCTATAACGTTACCAAAAGTGTGACACTAGGATCTTGGTCCTTTCAAACCATTATGGTACAATGATAATGATTTTTGTGAATATCATCGCACAAAGGGACATAAAACTAGCAATTATTTCCAACTTAGTAATATTGTCCAAGACCTAATTGAAAGAGGAGAAATAGAAGTTGAGAATAATCCTAGAATAACTAACAAAGACCATACTATCTTTAAGTATCCTCTCCATAATCATGGAAAAGGTAAGGCCTATAGTTTTAGATAGCATAATAAGGCTAACTGTATCTTTAGATCACATACATATGTTGGAAATCATGTTTATCATGACCCCGATCAACTGTCCATACCATCACTGTCCAACATAGAAATCCTAATTGTGTAGTTGCTACTAGAAGATCCAAAATTAAAGTCCAAAGACTTGCTCCCAAGTCACATGTCCCATCAAATAGTCATTATAATCTCTTGGATCAATTGAAGAAAACCTCTATGCAAATATCCATATTTGAGTTGTTACATATATCACCCAATCACAGACCGGTTCTTGACAAAGCCTTGCAAGACTCATCTATCCCAAATGACATAGATATCAATGAATATCAGTCCATGGTGGGGAATCTCTCCACTATATACCATGTCACATTTATAGAGTATGACCTACCTACTCACAAACCCTTTCACAATGATCCACTCCATCTTGAGGTCTATGTCCATAAACACAAAATCAGATGAGTTTTAGTGTTGTGTACTGAGAGGGGAGGGGTGAATCAGTACCTCTAAAACTTTATCCTTTGAGTAATCAATTGTTTATCCAGCCATCTATTCTATACTATCTAGATGTAAAATATATCAATTCTTTTAACTTAATCAAACATGCAAACATTCATAGAAACATTCATGAAAGTAATTGACACATAACACAAGATATGATAACACAGAAAACTCCTGTTAGGAAGTAAAAACTACGGTGGGATGGAAACCACAAATTATTCACTATCTGCAGATTGGAAAGGGTCGGTTAAGGCTTACAATTTGATCACTTCTGATGATCTACCCTGTTAGGAGTATCTCTGGAGACCTGTTAAAGTCTACTCTATTAGGATCTTTTGCAACACTATTTAGTGTGCACTCAATTAAGAGATTTATAATTGGATGGTTAAATCCACCTTCCTTGAAAGGATTTTTACACTTTGCTTCACTTGTTAGAATGTAAGAAAATTACACTTTGACTTGAGTGTATGCAATCTCCTATTGCTGATTACAGATCCATTTAAGATTAAATGCATAAGTATATCACCTAACGTGATTGAATAATACCTTTGTTGCTTGGTAGCCTCTATTCTTGGTTCTTGATAACCAAATTCACCTTTTGTTGTTCTGGTTCTTGAAACTTTCAATCTGATCCATATATGTGCTTGTAGGCTCCATTCATCCTCCCCTCTATAATAGTGAATGATTACAACATCTATTTATAAGATAGATTGACCTAATTAAGTTTCACGTAAAACAATATTAACTCTAAGATCATAGGTTTACAACTTGACCTTAATCTTTTAGTCTATGTGTTTTAAATTTAGTTAGACTGATTAAAACACTTACAATAATGTTTCTTGGCCCTAAAGTAATGGTTTTAAAAATGAATCAAGACTCTATAAATAGAATATGAATGTTTTATCTGACGTGGAAGCCAGATCCACTTTTTGCGGGCTTCAACTGACTTTTGGTTTCTGTCGGTCAGTTATTCTCTAAAATTAGTTTGACTGTCTCTCGGTGTTCCTTGCTTGAACTGTCTCTCGGGTTTCACTTTGACTATTCTCTCAGGTTGCACTTTATCCTGCTCTTTGGGTTCCTCTTTATCCTTTTCACTTTGCATTTTTGGTTTACTCTTGTCCTGTCTTTCCGTGTGTGTTTACCGAAAGTGTTCTTTGCATACTAATGGAAAAATAATGTCATCAATCTCCCCCTTTGACATTAGTATCAAAAACTGATATATGCAAAATACTAACAAAATGTTTAGTATGTACACCATATATATTCCTTAGTCATTTCATGACTCCCCCTATGCATATGCTGGTATAGTATAAGTGTATGTACATGATACTTTGTTATTTTTCACCTTGTGCTATATATATCATATCATATCATATCATTATACTCCCTTTTTTATCTTCTTTTTTGGTCCTGTATATTTTCCCATCTATACATATCATTATTTTCCCCCTTTTTTAATATAAGGGAAAATGCTTATACCTATAGCTTATCAAAATATGAGAGTGTGAGGACTTTATGTCCTCCATCATCTTCTCCCATTTGTCCTTCAGGTTGTCTAGAGCCATGTGCTCGAGTGTGATCCTTGCATGCAAATCATAGATGTTGTCTACTACAAACATCTTGGGGGTGGCTATCAGTTGCCTTATTGAACTGATATGTTGTTGAAGCAGTGTAAGACTTGGTATAAGTTGAGCCTGGAGCTTGGTAACCTCTTCCCTAAATTGTGTTTATGCTTCCCACAGTTCCTATCTTAACCTTTTTATCTCAACAATTTTCTCATAATGCAACTTTATTGTATTGCCCTCAGTGGTTAAGCCTTTAGCACTGGTAGCTAGATCAGAATATAACTTTGCTATTTTATCACTATGATCCTTAGTGAATTTATCAATTGTGCTCAATTTTTGTATCAAGGAAATATCTTCAATAATTATTGGATCTAATTCACTTACTAATTTTGAAAGCTTTACCTTGTTTTCTGCCACTTCTTGGCTGATTTTCTCAATAAGTTTGTGCTAATATTTCTGCTCTACTCTCTCCTCAATTGCCTTTTTTGCATCAATGTTATGCGTTGTGATGGCTTTGGTGAGAGTGGCCAGTTGATCAAGGATAAGTTTATTGTGATCAACATCAATATCGGGTACAATCTGAGTCAATATGTCCCTAGTTGTCTCTAGTACCATGGAGTCTTTGTGCTACTTTCTTAGCTTCTCCTGTAGTGCCTTCCTTTGGCATATTTCACCGTACTCTTTTATTGCTTCATAGTCTACTTTAGTTGGGTCACATTTGGGTATCTCAGTTATCTCATCTAGAGTGACTTCCAACTTAGTCTTTTTGGATTTTTTCTTCTTCTTCTTATTAGTTTCACTTGAATGTAGGACCATATCCATCTTCTCGGCTTTGTCTGTTGTGTTGGCTAAAGTGATTTGGGGTGTTGCCTCTTTTTGTTGTTGTGCTTCTGTGTTAGCTTGTTGGTTTTGAGTGGACATCTCCACATCAACCTTGACATTATCTATAGCAAATTTTTTGGTTACCTCAGGAATCCCATCTTTTGGTTTAGCTCCTTCATCGGTATCCTTATGTACTTCATCTTCCTTTGTCTATGCATCCTTCTCAGTGGTGTCTCCATCTATTTTCTTTGAATCTCCTTTTGTAACCTTGTCAATTTTGGTTACAATTTGAGTGTCTCCAATGACATTTTGGTCATCGGTGTTGTCTTTCTTTCCTTCATCCCCTGCATCCTTGGGAATGCTTGAATCTTTGTCGGGTGATTTGTCTTTTTCTTTATGTATATTGATGGATTGAATCAATATTGGCATATTGCCTGGTATGTTCACCTGTAAAATTTCAATTGTAGTGTCTTATTCGTCAGTCTTGTCCTTGATAACATTGACATCTTCATCTTTCTGTATTTCTTCTTTTGGATCATCGGTTATATCAATGATTATGTTGTCCACAATGTTGTCCATAGTGGTGTCCAACCATGTCTCATCTACAACACCCATATCCTTGTTTCATGTGGTGTCTAGTTCCTCTTTGTCCAATTCAACATCTGTGATGATAATTGGTTTTGTGCTCTCAGTAGCCTGATCATCCTTGGTTTCTTATTTCTCGGTTAGAGCTCTTTGTGGCTCGGGACTTGTTTCCTTAGTAGTTATGTTGAGTATCTTACTCCAAATTTTTTTGTTGTCCTGCTCTAGTTCTGTTAGCTTGCCATCAAGTATCTTGTAAGCTCTCATATTGGGTGATAACTCTTGTGCATGTTTCTCCATCATCTCCTTGATATCTTCCATTTTGGATTCAGGAGGCATAAGAGATACAAGGACTCTTTCCCTTACCTCTTTCTCATTCTTCAATGCATAGGTCCATCTGATAGATATTCTATCATATAGTGCATTGGGCATTTTGTCTTAGAATTGTACTGGTACATATTTAAATGTACTCATCATTTTGATGATTGCATCTTCAATCTTGTTCTAGTCGAAGGGATCTAGAGTTAACCATCTTCTGACTTTAGACTCAGTAATTGATCCTGATTTAACCATTAATGCATAGACCTCATCAATTGTTTTAGGGATCTTACTCTTCTCCTCATGAACACCTTCATCCTATTCGTTGTCCTCAATATCTTCCCTGGTTCTAATGAACCTTTTTTTTTCTCTTTATTGGCCCTCTTTTCTGTGTTGTCAGTTTCCTCTTGTAGGTCCTTACTTGACCTTTCTTCAATGTTGAAGGACTTGTGTCCTTAGCTATTTGACTTCTAGTCCTTGAAGAAATTATGGTTCTAGGCTTCTTAGCTGGTGTTGGTAATGAAGTATCTGACTCTGTAAACTCAGAGTCAATTTCCTACTCAACCTCACCGACGGGTGACTATCCCTCGGTTTCTTCTAACTTTTTGGTTTCTTCCTCTGTGACCGACAACCTTTTCTTCAAGTTCTTTACCATTTTATCTTTCTTCATGTCTATTTTCTTTACAACCAAGCCAATTTTAATTCTTTCTTTGGCATCTTCATAAGTGCCAAACTTTGGTTGTGTTTTTTTCTAAGGGTTCATTTATCAATGCATCGATTGCATTAGATGCTTGATCAATGTTTACCTCATAGTATAATGGTTGTAACCATGTTGTCCTTGGTACATCAGGCTTGATGTATGTGTGGTTTGTGTCAACCATGAAACATATTTCATTCTTGAATTTCTCAATTAGTTGCTCTAAGATCCTTACTCTTTTTTGCATTCTCTCCTTAAATCCAGTAAAGTACTCATCCATAATTGTCTCAAAATTGTCTCCCAGTGATGTTATGTACTCACTTATCTGTATGGTGAATGGTCTAGTGGTATCCCATTTTACATCTCCTACTGATGGAAAATATTCTTGGAAGTAAAAGAAGATTCACATGATAAGTGAGCCAAACTTACATGTATTTGTCTTTGCATTTCTGATTGTTCTCAAGTTTTCTTCTAACTGGTTGAGTAGAAGTTCTGACAAATCCAACTGAGTTCCTTTCTTTACAATTTTATATGATGTATCCACTGCTTTGGATGCTATGTTTTTCATCCTTCTAGCTTGAAATAATTTGTAGCCTAGGACACATGCTCCAAATTTCAGTGCATCATCTGTGATAGTGGATACCTTAAGTCCTCTTCCATCACACTTGGCTCTTGTATTCTTTTCAATTTTATCCTTGGGTGGGTGTTTCAATGCCTTTACCTTATTGGTTATTGGATAATCAGTGAATGCATGAATAACATCTTGGGTTATCATTTTAGGCTCATCCAACCATAACTTGTGGTTGTGTATTCTGCTCAGTACTAACCGAATCTACTCGGTCTTGAATACCTTTGGAAACAATAGGGAATTTGTGAGCCCTTTTACTTCTATATGCTTGTTCTCATCTTTAATAGATCCATCGTCATTACATATCTTCTTGAAAGCTTTTTCAACCTCTAGGTCGCTAATTTTTGTAATCTTGTAGTGAATGTATGCTTGCACGTCTTCGATGAGCAAAACCCTAGCTGGTATTCGCAAGAATGCTCCAGCATTGTCGGGTTGTGATGCAACTTCAGGGAATATCTTTTAATGGGGCTCCTCACAGGTAGAATTCTTGACAAGTTTTACCTTGTCCTTCTTGATGCTCTTCAGTTTAGTGGTTCTTGAAGTTGTGGCCATTGTTTTGGACATTTAGGGATTTCTGTAAATGCGTAAAAAAAAGTTCTCGGTTAATGTAGGAACTTATTGTTTACTTCTATAGTGGTCACTAATCTATTTGGAGTGTTGTGGGTCGAGTTCAAGTCGCTTTGTGATGCTATCCCAGTGTGCTCAAATTTTGCTTTCATCACTCTGCTCTACTCGCTGGTGAATAATGAAACCCACCCGTCGCCTTTTTATAGATGTTTGCCCTAAAATGAGTTATTAATGCTCAACCACTCCTTGATGTGTGAAGACAGAGTCATCGGGTTAAACACTAACTTCTCTCTTTGATGACAATGTGATGCTTTGGGGTAGTTGTCTAACTTCTTTCTTTTACCGACAGATTTTAGTGTATGACGAAGATAACTTTGTCCGCTTGCTTGTTTACTGACAATTCTCAGTTTACACTAGAAACTTTTTCTTTTACATGTTAACCAGTGATGTTCGGTAAGTGTAAACAATTCAGCTTTGAGTGTATACAGATGGATTTTAGTATGTATTACCCGATGGAATAATTTTCACAGATTTTAACAAGTAATATCATGATGCATCTTTACTTATGCTAATTTGGCATTTCATCAACATACAATGGAACAAATGTAAAATACTACTTAGTGTAATGTTGTTCCATACTTACTTGTTCTGCTTAGGTGGGGGTGGTGACATCACTAGATCCATTGGATAGGGTGTCACCAATTGCATTGCTCGGTCTAGCTTCATCATTATTTGTACCTTTCCTCCACATTTTGTTTCTCATCTTCCAGATGTCTTCAATGGTACTTCCATTGGGGAATGTGTCGATCTTTGTCATTCAGTCTCTACAGTCTTTCTTGAGATGACCAACTTTATGCCAGTGTAAGCATGTCATTCCGGGGTTAGTCCATCCTCTAGATTTTCTTGTCCACTGTCTCATACATTTTGTAGCAATGTGACCAAATCTTCCACATGATGTATAATTTTTCCATGTGTTGTAATCTCATACATACTGGTTATTGACTCTTTTTGGTTGATATGCATCTCTTGACCTTTAGGCTTCCATGCTTGCCTTTTCTTCTTCCAGCATTCAAGAGTTGTGTGCCCATTCATTTTTCAAGTAGGAAAATATTTGTCCATGTAGGTTTCCTTCTTTGGTTCTTTCCTCTCAGACTTACATTCATATGCTTTATCTCCTTTCTTATTACATTTATAATAAAATCCTATGAATGAAGATGTGGATTTAGGAATACCTTTCATTTTGCTCCTGAATACATTTGATGTGTGGCCTTTCTTTCCATAGTGATTACACGTCAGCTTTCTTGGTCTTGGATTTGCATAGACATTCTTTGGATCAACTTGATTGGGTGACTCTTCATTCTTGGTATATCCTAGACCGGTGTTGTTGATTCTCCATTATCCATCAAGAAAATCATCCATTTGTTTATTGCTTTCTTAAGCTTTCTTGATAATTTCATTACGCTACTGCTGAATTCTTAGTTCTTGTTTCATCTTTTCATTTTCTTCCCTTAGCTCACTGATAGCTTCTATTCTTTCAATTAGTTCAACATTCATTTTGTTTTCCTCTTGACTCATAAGAATAATCTGATTTGTAATCTCATGATGATGTTCTGTTAATCTTTGTATTTATGACTCTTTCTCTTGTAGCTTTTTAGTAATCTTCCTTCTATCATCATTAACTAGTGTTCTTTCTTGCTCAGCTTGTCTAGAACTATTCATGACATCAATCATTCTTACCATCTGTGTCTCTTGACCAATTTGTAGAGATTTCACTTGTCTAACCAGATGTTGATTGATTTCATTTAGGCTTGTGATGCTTTCTTTCGATGTGTCTGATGCTTTGCTAGTTGTTTATCTAGAAGACTCAAAGAAATTTGATATCTCTTCCTCATGGTAATATTTTTCATTACAATGAGATGCCATAATCTTTCTTTCATCTAAAAATTGTCTCATCTTGATTCTAGCTTCTTTATACTGCTCATAGAAGATTTGAATTTCTAGCTTCTTATTCTCAATACTCTTGTCAAGTTTGTACTTCTCCATTGTATGATCTTTTCTCTTAAGCCTTTAAGCTTTCCAAATAAGAGACTTAGCTCTGATACCAATTGTTGGAATTA
>MU228250.1:215840-273744 GCA_018584345.1 Thuja plicata | reverse complement strand
AATATTAACTCTAAGATCATAGGTTTACAACTTGACCTTGATCTTTTAGTCTATGTGTTTTAAATCAGTTAGATTGATTAAAACACTTACAATAATGTTTCTTGTCCCTAAAGTAATGGTTTTAAAAAAAAATAAAGACTCTATAAATAGAATATGATTGTTTTATCTGGTGTGGAAGTTAGATCCACTTTGTGCGGGCTTCAATTGACTTTTGGTTTCTGTCGATCGGTTATGCTCTGAAATCTGTTTTACCGTCTCTCAATGTTCCTTGCTTGAACTTTCTCTCGGGTTCCACTTTGACTGTTCTCTCAGGTTACACTTTATCTTGCTTGTCAGGTTCCTCTTTATCATTTTCACTTTGCATTTTTTGTTTACTCTTGTCCCGTCTTTCGGTGTATGTTTACCGAAAGTGTTCTTTGCATACTAATGGCAAAATAATGTCATTATTTTAGTAGATGGTGGAGCAGGTCTTAATATTTGTACCCTAAAATTTGTTCAAATATTAGCATTCTATGAGAGTTGTGTAGACCCTTCAAAGAAAATTATTACCAGAGCATATAAGGATGCATAACACCCTTCAAAAGGTGTCATTAGTTTACCTATCAGACTTGGTCCAGTCACACATGAGACAACATTTCAAGTACTTGATCTTGATCTTGACTATAACATGGTTCTTAGTAGACCTTATATACATGCCATGCAATTTCTCCCCCCCACATACAACCAATCCCTCAAATTCCCCTATAACAGGTCTGAAATTACAATCCCATGTGACAAAGATCCATTTATATATTGCACCAACCTAAAGGGGTCGACTGCTAGTCAAGTCCCTATCAATCAAGAAACCTCCACATTGTCACCTACCAACTATGTTGAACCATCGATTTTTTTTCCAAATTCTCCACTTCATCCACTGCATCCACTTCCCTATCCAAGCTTAAGATCAATTTCCAAGACAAAGGTTGTAGAGAATACACATATGTTGATTCCTTTTATGTGGGAAAATTTCCTATCTCTCCATGCACATGGAAAATTGAGAAAACCATTAAAGTGCAAGTAAAAGCTCATAATTTTTTATTAACCACCTATAGTATTTACTAGGTGGGGATATTTATATGAAGAATTAATAGAACAATATGTATCAAATTGTCTCTATAGAGATGAGGGGCCTCCGCCCATTATACTTCATGTACATGAGTCTGGGAGAGGCTATACCATAATGTAGAAGCATGGATATAATGGATGTAGTGGTCTTGGAATACAAAATCAAGGGTTATTAGAACCAATATTACCTAAACCTAATAAAAAACATAGAGGTCTAGGGTATCATTCTGTGTTGTGTCAAATTGTACCTATCTAGTAAAGCACAAAATTTAATAGAACATTAGCTCAATGACTTAGTATATCAAAATTAAATCAAATTCACAATTAAACTCATCAAAATAATCTTATTGCTTCAATCATGAAGATTCATTAGTCTAATTTAATTACTCTCAGAATGCATTTTAGATCTAATTGAATGACAATTCATGAAATGGATGATTCAATTCTACAATCCATCTAAATTATGCAAATTTGATCCAATTTATGTGATGAATGATTGAATTTGATGATGAATGATCCTAATATATATAAAAATGATGATAAATTTGAGCTAAGATGAAAGCTAAATTCTATAATTTATAGCTAGATGATTGAATTGAGTTTATGAAATGAGCTAAGTGATGCAATTCTACTATGAGGATCTCACTATGCAAATTCAAATGTGAAACTAGCCTAATCTCCTCATGCAAAATGATGGATTAAGCATGTGTTTTATGACCCTCAAGGAATATCTCATTTAATATTACCAAAGATAAGTAAAAAAGATATGGAAATGAAGGCTAATGAGGCCATTTTAGATAGCGTATAAGGTAATGACATGATCCGATAAAAGGTATATGTGGTCCAAAAGAGTGGACATATCAAGAGGATTTTCAGAACATGTTTTTCATTTTGGATCCTTCATTTTGATCAAGACCAAAGAATATATGTGGATAGGATGGAGCTCAAAGGTGATAAGGGATAAAGGAAAAATGTTTAGGATAAGAAAGATCATGATAAGGTACCATGGATGCAACAAGTGAATAAGAATAAGCCGATGGAAATTCTCAACCTTGTTAAGATCAATGGTGGAAAAGGGGATATGTATGTTAATAGGTTAATGTAGGATACAATGGATAAAATAACATGGATGAAAATTTCCCCCAAGTTTAGAGTACAAGAAGGTGGACTACACATGACACTTGTTGTTTGCCTGCTAGGGTAAACTTAGTATTGCACAGACATAGTACAGGAAATATAATAAACATAAAATATATCATAGAATAATAAATACTTTCATTAATCATTCTAGACTGGAAAGTACATTTACATAATAATGATCATACCATAATCTCCCCCCTATCCATCCTCCGAGAGGGTATATAAACTACCCGAAGGGCCACAATAGAAACATCGTGACATAACTATCTAACCTCTCGGTCACTAACGACCGAGACTAACATAATACTTTATTAATATAATAACCTGTACATCCAAATATCCCAACAACATCATCCCCCCCAAAAAACAAGTCATCTCCGACGACTTACAACAACAGGGAGATGAGATACACTACATAGAATAAGAAAATCACTGAAGAGAAGGGGCCGAGGGCGTCCCTGAAAAAGTTGAAGTGCCACCCTCCCTATCAATGTTGCGTCATTGTTCTTTTTCTATCACATCACATTCCTCCCATGCCTGCACCAAACTTGTCTCCAAAACATACTTTTCAACTGTAGCCTCTGCTAACTCTTGTTCAACCAATATTGTCTCCCAAGCCAATCTACCCCCGATAGCCACCCGTGCTACCTTCTTCACTTCCAACGGGTATGTTGAGCCAAGTGCCACTCTACTACCTCCAACTAGGTGGTCAACTCCTCCCAAGCTCTCTGTGCATCCATCAAGATAGTCTCACCTCCAGCCAACACCTACTCCTCTAAACGCATCAAAGCATAGTACCCCTCTCCAAAGGCTTGCTCTAGTGCTCTCTCCACCTCCAGCAGGTAGACACTCTATGCCTGTAGTAGCTCCAGGTCTCATCAAATGGTTACACTTTCCAAAGGCTAATAACTGAACTCAATAATTCCCGCATGCCATCCCAATGCCCCAACTCACAATTGTGGTGTTCTTCAAAAGGACGATGGGGGTCTAGGGGGAAATGCCCCTAGTGGGGTCGAGGGGCAGCACCCCTGCGGGGTCCTGGGGCAGAGCCAAGACCAAATTAGCACCTTCAAACCCACACAGAAGTCCATGGAACCCACCATTTTTGTGATTTTCTTTTGATCCCATACTCTTTTCTACAAACCGCTTATGTTTTCCTACTACTTGCTTATGTCCTTCCCTTTGGTACCATACATTATTCATTGTGAACTATTTTGATCTGTCATCATTTTTTATTTTTTTATTTTAGAACCTTCTCTGCCACTCCTTGCCATCCGTATGAAACTACTCTTCCTTCTAGTCGTAGCGACTATGCCCATTACCATACAAAATGCATTCACAGTACCCTTGATATTATTTCTTCTCACCGTACAATCTTCCTGATGTGTTGTACCACCTCTCTTTTGCACCATGGCCGTATGGTCTATACGAAATTTTCTCCTACTGCGCACATAGGGCAAAGTTCTTGTTTCCCCTTTACACGTGCAGGATTCCTTACTGTCGTGTGATGAGGGTGTTTTGTTCCATAAGTCGTACGCCATGTATTTTCCCTCATGGTTCCTCTCACTTTGCTTGCCGTACGGTGGCTATAATCCGCTCGTCTACCTTGATTGTCATACGACACCTTGCAACCTCACCCCGACACTATATCTCCTTTGTCGTACGATGACCCAGCCATACGGTTACATTACCGTATGAACTTTTAATACTCGACACTCTTTGCCGTACGGCTGTGCGGAGCTTTTCTTTTCTTTTTTTATTTATTTATTTGTTTTTTTATAATTTTTTCCCACCGTACGGTCATGCATAGCCGTACAGATATTTTTCAATTTACTATCTGGAGGCTTCTCTAGTCGCCCGTACGGGCGGCTCTCAGGTTGCCTGCCTGACCGCTCGAGGCATTTTCCATCCTCTCGGTTGCTCTATCCCTCCTCTCAGGTCCATCCTCTCCAGGGGAGGTTTCAATTTGGACCCATTGATGCCCTCATTTATCTCCAATCCATCGAGAGTCCACAACTTGACAGCCCCATCGTAACCGACTTCCCAAAATTTTCTTGGCTTAATCTCATTGTGCAGTCGTTCCCTCCAACTTTCCCTGTCGCCGAGTCTGGTTTCAATGGCGATCCAAAAGCTTGAAACCATAAATTCTATAGGGACCATAGTCTCTTTCCCATACATAAGAAGAAGAAGAAGGAGAATAAATATTCTGAAGGCTGCGGTCTTCCACACAGGATTCCAATTGTCACCGAAAGGAATGAGCTTAGGTTCCTCTTCCTTGCCTAGATTCATTGGTTTGACAGACAAATCCTTATTCTTCATGGGGTTTTTCTCATCAAATTTATGCATTGAGACTTTGGTTACTTTTGCATCCCCTTCATTGTACTCACCGTACTTGGAGGGAAATGTTCTCAGCACCTCCTCAATACTTAGTACATTGCATGCTGGTCGGAAGAGTTCAGAATCCTCTATTTGCCAGTGGAAGAGACCTTTTAGTGAATCTACATCATCCTCTGCATATTCTCCCAATCTTAGCACACCTTCACTATTCAGTTCCATTCTGTTCCTTCCTTCATCCTGTAGGTCATTTTCCCCTTCGAATTCTGATCCTAAGGAAGAGGTGAGTTCCTTACTCACCAACTGGGTCCAGGAATCAATGGTAAATTTCTTGCCTCCACTCTCCATCGAGAGCGTATTCCATTTCCAATTATGGTTTGCCTTTGCCGCCACTAGCCATCCTCTCCCCAGGATGGCATCATACCCCTTCTGCTTAAGTGGGATGACCATGAAGTCAAGTACAAATGAATGTGCACCCATTGTAACTGGTTGTGCCATCAACGTTCTGAGGGGTTTAATCCCGTGCTGATCGACACCTAACAAATTGAATGTTGGTGGCCACAAGGTAGGCTTCCCTAATTTTTTCCATGTGTCCTCAGGTAGGACATTTACTCTGAACCCACCATCTATTATGGTGTCCATTAGGATAGTGCCGAGAATGCCCATCTCCACCACGGCTAGGTGGCTGCCATTATTGATAGCTAGTAGCATTGGATCCATTGCGGAGCCTCTGGGTATGGAAGTGTTTGTGTGCTTCGTATTGGTTTGGCTGACCTGTGTCCCCAGTAGGACTGTCCCCAAATGTGGCATGGTGTATAGGAGGTCCTGGAGTTTCACCGATACCTCTAGTTGGAGCATCTGTCATACAATGTTCCATTCCACGTCTATGCTATAGAGTCCTACTTCTAGCATCCTCTGTTTCTCTGTACGGGGGTACCTGGCTTCCTTCACTTGCCCTCGGGTAAGAGCCAATACCACTTCTTTTATCCTTGCGTTTCCTTCAATATCTAGCAGGTTGGTCCCTACGCCAGACTTAGGACAATTGGCATCTCATGGTCACCAGGGCTGCACCACTAACACAGCTGCTGAGGGGCGTCATTATTATTACACTCACTTGTGTAATGACCCCATTGGTTGCATGCCCTATATTGGATCATTGGGTGTCCCTTCGCATCATACTAGACCCTATTACGGGTGGAATTATTATTGTTCCCTTGTCCACCTCGTTGGTTGCCTCGGTAACCCCTTGAAGATGCATTATTGTTTGGTTCTGTCGTTCCTGATGTGGATGGATGCTCTTGTGTAAAGAGCACTTGCTGGTGTCGTGTCTTCATGTTATATGGGCATTCCTTTATGGAATGTCCCATAATCTGGAAGATGTCACAGAATGCCTTTTTGGGATAGGCACCCTTTGTGTGGCCACTTTCTTTACACTCTGTGCACCAGAGTTTGTCATCCTTACTCGTATTCCCCTTCATTGACTTAAATTATTTTAGCATTCTCTCCATGTCTTTCTGGAGTGCCGTGACTTTCTTTTTTGGCTTGTTGTCACTACTGCTATCTTCTTCAGAAGTGTCGTCGTCTGATGACGAGGGTTTGTTCTTTTTCTTTTTTGACATTTTGTTATCACTTTCCAGGTCCATGGCCCGGTTATATGCATTGCTGTAGGATATCGGAGGTACTATTTTCATCTTCCACCATAACTTGGAGTTCAAGCCCTCAACAAACCATCTCTTCTTTAAGCCATCTGTTGGTTGGCTTTCCATCTTCCTAACTAGCTCCTTTAGTCAACGACCATAAGCTCTCACGGTTTCCTTCTTACCTTATTTCATTCCGTAGATTTATGAGACTATCTTGTTGTCATCCCTGAGGAGCCAAAAATCCTTATCGAATCCCTTCTTTAGTTTGTCCCACGTGGTTACCTTGGTTTTATCCAAGTCTGAGTACCAGTCAATGGCAACTCCTCTTAGTGTGGCAGGGAATTGCTTCATCCATTCATCCTGGTCCGTAACCCCGTTGGCTGACCAGATGGTTTCGCACATACGACAATGTCATGCTGGATCATCCTTTCCGTCATCATGAAATTTGGGCAATTTCTCTTTGTGTATCGCCATGGTTACTTTTCTAGGTGTCGACTGTGTTTGTAGCACCGGTTGTGTTATAGGCTGGGATGGTACTGCCGGCGTCAGTCCTCCGAAAATGTTTGGTACCATACTGCTTGATGTCCCTGAACTATTGGAACTATCCAAGCCTGGTGGGCTACTGTGATCCCCATGCCCCTCTGTCACTTCGACACTCTTGGCAGCAGCAGTATCCTAAGCCTCCCTCCGTGCTTCCTCTTCTTCCTTCCTTCGGGCTTCTCTTACTTCTGTCCGTGGGGTTAAGGTTAAGGACCCAAACAAGCTCCTTGTTTCCTCCAGGCAGTCCTCGTCACTTCTTCCGGCCTCCCGATTAGATTCCTCCAAACACTCGCCTTCACTTACTCCCTTTGGTAGTCCTTCGGCGCATCTTCTAAATCTCTCCCTTCGCTCGGCTTGCTGCTGTGCGAGTACGGCTTGCCTTGCGGCTTGTTCCTCCTCGAGTTCCTTCTTTAAATTTCTATTTTTATTCAATTGATTAGGAATAAAGTCTATGCAATGATTTCATCCTCATTGGTCCTCACATTGATATTCTCCTCCAATGGTATTCCCATCCGTCTACTCATTCTGTCACTTGCCAGATTTGTTTGGCAGTGGCCCCAGATGTTTGCCTGCTAGGGTAAACTTAGTATTGCACATAGATAGTACAGGAAATATAATAAACATAGATTATATCATAGAATAATAAATACTTTCATTAATCATTCCAGACTGGCAAGTACATTTACATAATAATGATCATACCATAATCTCCCCCCTGTCCATCCTCCGAGAGGGTATATAAACTACCCGAAGGGCCACGACCAAAATGTCATGACGTAACTATCTAACCTCTCAGTCACTAATGACTGAGACTAACATAATACTTTATTAATATAATAACCCATACATCCAAATATCCCAACAACACTTGTTTGCTAGGTTTTCATCATGGAATTTTCCCAAGGTGCTACAAGAAGTAGTTTTCATCGTAGGACTGATTTATTTCTCTTTACTTTTTATTTGTCTTTTTATTTTTATTTTTGGAAGGTAATGAATGTGTGATGGAAAATGGAAGGACTCAAGCCTCTTTCTCTTTGGATAGTACTCCTTTGAAAGATATGCTATAATGGACCAGGGCTATGGAATATATGCTCAAATATGTTGATAGGGTGATGGTAAGGGGATGATATGGATGATAAAAGGTAGATGGTGGCTAAGGATTTATGCTAAGGATTGTATAAGGGGGATGAGAGGATGGAAATTAGGTGTTGTATAATGAATGGGAAATTGAAAGGGTCATGTAGGGGTAGGTGGAAGCATTGGAAAGGTCCACATCAACACACACCTTGAAGGGTGGTGGAATGATGGAGGAAAAATGGATTGAACAACTTGAGATTTTGATGTAGGAAAGAATGTGGATCTTGGTACACAAGGACCCAAAATTGATGGATAAGATAATGACGTATTCAAGGTAATGGATTTTGAGACATAGGGACCCAAAATGGACTTGGAAAATGTAAAATGTTTGGAAGGATGTGGAGTGGAAGCCTTTGGAAGCTTGAATGTCAAGCCCAATTTTACTTTTGTGTGCAACTAGTGAAAAAACAACTTGGGAATCCACAAAGTCTTTGATTTTTCTTTCCTTTGTGATGCTTTAGAATACATTCCTTCAATGAGGGATTTAGGAACCCACATTTTCCTTGATTTTTATTTTTGGTTGGTGGATCTTTGTGGTCTCTTTAATATCTCCTTTTTCTTTGTATTCACATGTTGATTAGATTGGACACTTTGATCTTTATACATATGCATATTCTTTGATTTATTATTTCTATGTTTGACATCCAAGTTGCTTCCAAAGGTTTTGGGAATCGTGGAAGGATAGGAACAATATAGAGGGTTCATATAGATAGGTTCTTGGAAGTTTCTCAAGTATGTGTGCCTTTGTTGATCTTGATATATGATAGAGTAAGTGAGTGATGAGCTAGAAATGGTAGGCATGGTTGATGGAGGGATATAAGGAGCCAATATGGATGGAAGGGATGAAGACTTTAAATTTGGGATATATGGTCCAAGAATATATTTGGAGGATGGTGAAGGCATGTGATTGTTTTTAAATGGAGGGATATAAGGTGTATAAGGGATATCAACATCTTTAGAGTGAGCTACATCACCATGGCCATCATCTTTAAGATTTATTTTTATATCAATGGGCTCATCAGTAGCTTTGATAGGAGCAATTGAAGCTTGAGGGGATTTATTATCATGAGGGGGATTAGAAACAATGATAGGTTCTTGAGGTAGACATGGAAGATTATTATAAGGAGAGGATGGGATACTTCGATCTTGACAAGGAAGATGATCATTGTATGGTGTAGAAAATATACTTTTCTCTTGGTTTTCAATAGGCTCATTGGAAAATGTAGAAGGGATATCCAGATCTTGCTTATGAGGTGAATAAGATATAATAATTGGAGGGATTATTTATTCTTGAGGTGGAAGGTTATCATCTAGGAAGAAATGAAAGGGTACGAGGGGATCATCATAGGATTATATGAATATGGGACCTTGGTCACATGTTTGATAGGATTGAATAATATCTTGATCTTGATCTTTACTAAGACTTGTTTCTTCGCACTTTGGATAACCCTCTTGACATAAATCCACTTCTAAGGAAAAGGTAGGAGTTTTTATATGCATGGAAGATTCTTGGAGGGATTATGGGGGATCATTTTGAATATTTATGATAGGCATTGAAATATATGAAAGCTTGGGATCTAGGATTTTTTAAGTATGAGATGGACCAACATCAAGATATGGATTAGCTTGGATTTATTTTAGAGAGAACACTTGATAGGAGTTTTTATATGCATGGAATATTCTTGGAGGGATTATGGGGTATAATTTTGAATAGGTATGATAGGCATTGGAATATATGAAAGCTTGGGATCTAAGATTTTTTAAGTATGAGATGGACCAACATCAAGATATGGATTAGCTTGGATTTATTTTAGAGAGAACACTTGAGGGTCAACATGGTCAATATAAGAAATGTCATCATTAGGTTAATTGTTTGATACCTTGAAATTGTATGTGTTTTGTCTTTGAATGCAAGGCATAATTATTTGCCAGATGGATGACACTCTGGCTATCTGTAAACAAATAATTATTAACTTGTATTTTTCCTGATTCTTCCATGAAGGATTGCTGCCATATCATCTCCTTTTTTGCCTAGATTGTAGCTACATAATTTGCCTCTATGGTGGATAAAGAAACCACCTTTTACAACCTGGAGATCCAACTCACCACTATCCCATTGAAAATAAAACATATCTTTTTGTACTCCACCTGGTATCAATGTATCCAACCAAATCTAAGTCAACATAGCCTTGTAAATCAGAACTAGAGACCCCAAAATAAAAACAATTGTTGGATGTACCTCTCAGGTATCCTAGAATACATTTTAATGCTCAACTCCAGAATGACTCATATACCTACTAACAACTCCTACTACATGTGCAATATTAGGTCTAGTGCATACCATGACATACATTAAAATGCCTGCAGCTAAAGAATAGGGTACCTTGGACATTTTTCCCTCCTCCTCTTGTGTCTTTGGACACATCTCCTTAGACAATTTACAACTACTAGGAAAAGGTGTGCTAACAACTTTTTCATTCTTCAAGGAGAATCTCAGCAACACCTTTTCAACAAAATCAGCTTGAGATAGAGTCAATTTTTTGTTTCGCCTATCTCTACAAATTTTCATACCAAGGATTTTTTTTCTTCCTCCAAATCCTTCATAGAAAAAGGTTGTGCTAATTTTTATTTTAACCCTCTTATGTGATCCATGTTAGACCCCGCTACAAGCATGTCATCAACATATAAACATAAAATAATGTAGTTGTCATTATCAAACCTCTTAAAATAAAAACAATGGTCATGATTATACCTATTAAAGACGTGATCAATCATAGAAATATCAAGTTTTAAGTACCATTGTTGATGTGCTTGTTTCAAGCCATATAAACTCTTCTTTAATCTGCATACTAATTTCTCCTTAACTTTGACCTCACATCTTTGGGGTTGCTCCATATATATCTCCTCCTCCAAATCACCATGGACAAAGGTAGTTTTCACATCTAGTTGTTCCAAGTGCAAATCTTCAACAACCACAATATTTAAAATAATACAAATATAAGTCATCTTAACAACCAGAGATTTTGTTTTAGAAAAATCAATGCCCTTTGTCTGTGCAAATACCTTTACAACTAACTTGGCTTTAAATATTTTCTTACCTCCATCCTCCTCTTTCAGCCTATAAACCCATTTATTTTGTAAAGTATTTTACCTGTAGGCAATGTGCATGATTCCCAAGTTTGATTTTCCAGCAAGGAGTCTAGTTCTTTTGCCATTCTATGCTCCCACTAAACCTTTTTTCCCACCTGCACAACTTCATCATAACATTCTAGTTCACCAATATTAGTCAATAAAATATAATACATAGAGGGAGAGAACATGTCAGGAGGTTTACTTATCCTTGAAGATTGTCTAACATTCACTGGATTTTTTGGATTTGTCATTGTTGTTGTTGCAGATCATGAGGAACCATTGGAACATCACCTTTAGGAGTATCATCTAGCACCACATAATCATTTTCTTTCTTCTCATGCCACTGCAACTGATCTTTGTACAACACTTTCTCATTGAATATGACATCCCTACTTCTCAAAATTTTATGATTCTCAAAATCCCAAAGTCTATATCCTAAGTCATCAATTCCATATCCAAAAAATACACATTTATTTGATTTAGCTTCCATCTTGGTTATATTTTTCAGAATCTATATGTGCAAATTCTTCACAACCGAAGGTTATGAGAAAATAATAACTCACTTTCTTACCTATCCATGCTTCCTCTGGAATACCACAACCTAAAGGAGTAAAGGGGTATCTATTAATTAAATAAAAATAGTGTTTGTAGCCTCTGAACACATGTTTAAGGGAAGCCCAACATGCAAAATCATAGTCCTTGTACACTCCATTATTGTCCCATTCATGCATTCAACCACTCCATTTTCTTGTGGAGTCCTTGGAACTATTTTCTGCCTACGAATACCATTAGTGGAACAATATTCTTCAAATTATTTTCTGAAATACTCACCACCATTATCACATCCAAGACATTTTAGTCTTTCACCAGTTTCACTCTCTACCAAGCTTTTCCATTTTTTATAAGTTTCAAATACATCAGATTTCTGCCTGCAGAAATAAATTCATACTTTCCTAGTTGCATCATCAATGAATGTAGCATAATACAAAGAGTCACCAAGGAAAGATACCTAAGATGGTTCCCATACATCTGTATGCACAAGCTCTAATTTCTCATCTTTCTTTTCTTTCCCAACCTTCAGAAAACTAACTCTCTTTTGTTTTCCATCCACACAACTTTCACAGAAACCCATATTGACACATTTCAGATCTGGCAAGACTTTTTTTGAATGAAGAAATTTCATACCTTTTTCACTCATGTGCCCAAGTATATTGTGACATAGTGTTGTTTAAGAATCCACTGTGACTATTTCATGTTCTACCTACTCAACTGGAGCAATTATTCCTGAACATTGACTTTTCTCTGTAATAATTAAAGTAGAAGGAACAATATGACCTGTACAAAGATATAAGGTGCCTAATTTCACACCTTTTTCTACTACTAAGGAACCTTTTGAAACCTTCCATTTTTTGTCATTAAAATTAATTGTGCAAACTTCATCGTCTAACTGCCCTGCTAAAATTAAATTCCTACTCAACCTTGGAATGTGCCTTACCTCTTGTAGTAGCCAATGATTCTTATTCTACAACTTAATCTTAATTCTTCCCTTCCCAACAATTTGACAATGTTCATTATCTCACAAACAAACAAGCCCAAAATCCTCTTGGACATAATCAAGAAAATAAATTCTATGGGGCGTAGCATGAATTGAGGCCCCCAAATCTAGAACCCATGAATCATCACCATTTTTAAGGGAAGGAAGAAAAACATCCTCTTTATATTTATTACTTACCACATTTTCCTCCTTATTGACTTCTTGTTTGTCTCCTTCTTTATTCTTTTGAGACTAGCAATCTTTCTTCCTATGACCAGGTTTCCCACAGTACCAACAATCAATTGATCCTATGGATTGAGACCTCTTTCCCTTTGATTTTTCGCATGATTTCCCATGACTTCTAGAATTGTTTCCTCTCTCCTTTGATCTGCCTCTAATTTTTGCATTTAAAACAGTACCTATTGTGGACCCACCTGAGCTTTTCCTATGAATTTCCTCACTTAGAATAACACCAACAACATCATCAAATTTTAGGGTATTTGAACCATAAAAAAAGTTACTAACATTAATTACCAAGACATTCCAACTTTTAGGAAAAGAACACATAATCAAAAGATTCCTAATTTCTTCATGAAAATTGACATTAATAGAATATAATTGACTCATAACTATATTAAACTCATTTAAATGATCAACAACTAACCCACCTTCTACCATTTATATATTAAATAAATGATTCATAAGAAATACCTTATTCAAATCAAAAGGCTTTTCATATAACTTCACTAGGGTTTCCATCAACTCTTTAGTTATTTGAACACTCTTGTAATATTAAATGCCACTAATTGTGTCAGGCATAAATGAATAATCCCAAGTTATTTTCTATCCAAAATATCCCAATCCTCCTGAGACATAGTTTATACTTTCATGCTTATTCCTCCCAATTTCCTCCATAAATCCTTTTGATAGAGATAGTCCTCCATCTGCATTTTCCATAACTGAAATTTCCACCTATTAAACTTCTCAACCTTCAACTTACCCTTGTCTAGCATTACTCCCACTCAACCATAAGACTCCCACTCAACCATGAGATATTTATGCAAAGGATAATTTAAAACAACCCGCTTTGATACCACGTGTTAGGAATAGAAGACATAAATCTAACAGTTACATGCAAATATAACCAATAATGCAAATGAATAAAGCACACAGAAGTAGAACAAGAAGACAAAAATTTAACATGGTTCACCCAATATTGGGCTACGTCCACCAAACAGAGTCCAATATTATTATTCAATAATTTCAACTAATTACAACCAATGATCTCTTGTAGCTCAATACCACTGCAAATGTTACAATACTTCTTCACTCTAACAAGCCATGATCCTAATAACATTTTTCTTATAGAAAAACCCTAACCCTAAAACTTTCTTGACAATTTAACCTGGGGAAATGATTGATGATTCAACCTAGGGAAATGGTTGATGAGTCAACCCAAAAAAAAATGTTTGACAAGTTAATAGTACTTAAATCATCAATTACAAAAAGTGTACAGTACTTTCTTGATCATTCACCACAAACCAACAATGATTTTGGTCATGCTTGGGATTAGTGTCTTGTTCTTAATTAGATGAATCATTTGGATTTTCTAATTTGATTGTGTCATCATCAATAAGGTCTTGGATTTTATGTTTCAACTCCATATAATTTAAATTTTTATGTCTATTATGTCGGTGGTATTCATAATATGTACTCAAATATGTAAATCCACATGAGGTCACTTGAGACAATGTTATGATATTGTGTTCAAGAAGTTATTTCAAAGAAGATTCATAAGATTGTCCCAAAGGGGTGAAACTTCTATCCAATGGATATTTGGGATCACTTGTGTTTATGGAACGAGTGTTGAATTTAAGATTTTTCTTTTGATTTTTAACCATTTGTTGTTCAATTTTGGCTATATGTTTTTTCATCCCTTGGACTTGTGCAATGGTAATGATGTCATTTTCTTCTTGAAGATATCTCTCAGTAGTTGTTGTTGGTTCATTTCTTGTTTATTTTCTATATTTTATGTCATAAATTTGTCTTTAGATATTGAATTTGTTGTGCCAAGGAGGCCATGGACATGTATTATTGGTATGATCTCGTTTGTATTGGTGTGATTTTCTTATCTAGGTGTTTAAGGGGGAGATGTAGTTTCTTACATTGAGGTTTGTTCTTGGTTTAATGTGTCTATTGTGTGGTAGTTATGTTTATTTTTAGGATATTTTTGTTGTTGAAAATGATGAGATATTTTGGTCTGATCAGTCATGAAAATTTATGACCCAAGGTCTGATAGAATGACAATCGATTGCTAATGGTTCAATGTCGATGGATATGTGCAACAACTTATCTAGATTTGAAAGGATTTTGATTATAGATGATGTTAATCTTAGAGGTCTAGATGGAGGGTAGATTTACCTGATGTTGACCTATGAAACCAAATAGGATAGTTTATTTGACAAGCAATACACTAGGAGTGTTATTGAGATAATGAGAAATCAAGTCAATTATGATGACAATAGGGTTAATCTGACTGATTTTGACAATTGTGACAATAGAACCTAAAAGTGCTTGAAAAAGGGTATCTGGAATAGTGATTAGATTTGATTGAGGATGTATGGAAATAGATATTGTCCCATATATGATGAACCAGATACGACTCTGTGCATTTACCAAAAATGACCAAACAGAGACCAAAATGAGCTTTCCCCCAGAAATGACTAAATAGAGACCATAAATGAGCTTTCTCCCCAAAAATGACTGAAAATGACCTTTCTCCCAAATATTACTAAAGAGTGACTAAAAATGACCTTTTATAGATTGGAGACAACTTTCTAAGTTTTTCAAGTGTTATGCCAATGTTTTTGGTGATCAATTTGATGTTTCAAGGGTATTTTTGGATGAATCCTTCCAGTATAAGTGACCATACACAGAAAATAGAAAAAAAATAGTTTTCTTTGTCTCTAATACCTAAACATCAAGTGTATGTTCAATAAATTTCCATGTGTATAATCACATAACAAGCACATGTAAAACATATCTATCCTCATAATGGATTTATTGCAATTTCCATAGGCCCACGCTAAGTACACCTAACTCTACTATGTATGTCCCTCTCAATCTAAGAGGTAATCCTGGGTAGAGATGTTGAGAATTTATTACACATAATTGAGACTTGAAAGAGTGTGTGAGTAGGGGATCCATTTTGGGGCTTGCTTGAGTCCAAGGTGATGAAATACAAGAACCCTTCACCTCACTACTAGATGCACAAATGGTGAGTGTAAAATATTCTATGGGTCATACAACTCCTATGCAATATGGATAAAGCACCATGTCTGAAAAGGAGGCTTCTATCTTATGGATCTAGTAAGGGTCTCCATTTGATCCGTTAAGGTCTCTCGTAGAAAAGTGAACTTAACCACATCCATCTAACATAGTTTTTCCTAATGGTAGCATTTATTTATAGTGGATTGGGGTGGCCTATCTTTGACCTATTTCCACTTGAGTTATTCTTGCAGGGTGAGTATTTTTTCCCGCTATAATAGGATCTTTAAATGAAAATAAAGCTTAACCACAGGTCTAGATTTCTGATCACCTTAGAAAGGTGAGAGCATACCCCCCTATTGTAATATATCTCCCACACACACCAAACACTTTTTCATTTACCCATTTATATTCTGCACTATGATGAATCAGAAATGAGTCTAAGTTTATGATCACCTCTGAAAGGTGAGAGCATACTCCCTTATCACTTTGATAAGTACTTTCCACTAATTAATGTGCCTATGAAAATGAATTAATCAAGCACAATGTTTATTTGTATCTTCAAGGCAACCTGCAAAGCCATGCATTAGGAGTTTGATTAATCATTCTTTGACATTTGTCCTATAAAATATGTTAGGCTACAAGTAAAGATCACAAGGACATAACAAAAACATCAGATCATTAGGGTTAGCCTTCAAATTCAAATCCAACAAACTAAAAAACCTTGTTCAATGTCCTGAATATGACTAACTTTGAACTAAATATGATCATATTTCCTAGATACGACTAACTTTGAACCAAATACAATCAACTTTCCCAAATACTACTAAAGAATTACCAGAAACAACTTTGTTCCCAAATACTACTATAGAATAACCATAAATGACTTTGTTTCCCAAATACTACTAAAGAATGACCATAAATGACTTTGTTTCCCAAATACTACTAAGAAATGACCAAAAATGACTTTATTTCCCAAATACTACTAAGGAATGACCATACATGACTTTCTGTGACTTTTTCTCATCCTACAACCATAAATTTGTTAGAATTTTGATGAATTTTCAGGGCTTGGGCCCCATGGTGGGTGCCAAAATGTGTCGTGTAAAATTGTATGCCTGTCTAGAAACACACAACTTCCAATAGAACATTGATTCAACGAGTTAGTACATAAATCCTCACAAATTAAATCAAAGAATTCTAAAGTCTAATTGTGTAATTGAATTTAATCAGTTTAATTACATAATTAATCAATATTCCATAATCAATTAATTTTCTTAGCTGATTAATTAAATACAAATAGAAAATCCATGTGGCTAAGGAAATTAATTACTTTGATTTAATTAAATGCCAAATATTCCCTCAACAAGCCACTTGTCAATTAATGAGTTAAAAGGGAAACACCTTGGCATAATTCAACCAATAGGAGAAAGCACAAGGATTGCTCACATGCCTTTGCTATCTCCACCATCCATTTCAAATCAACAAATCTTGACCATTCATTTCAAATGCACTCATTTGAACCCCTGAGAAATCTTTAAAACCATGTCAAATCAAGTCATTTGCAATCCATCATTTTACATAAGGATATTAGGCTAGTTTCACATTTGAATTTGCATAGTTAGATCCTCATAGTAGAATTGCATCACTTAGCTCATTTCATAAACTCAATTCAATCATGTTGCTACAAAGTGCAGAATTTAGCTTGCACCTTAGATCAAATTCATCATCTTTTACATTAATAAGGATCATCCTAGCATCATTTCAAGCATATCACAACATCAATTGCATCAAAATTTGCATACTTTAGGTGCATTGTAGAATTGAATCTTCAATTTCATGTTTTCATTCAATTTGATTTACATGTGTTCTGAGAGAAATTCAATAATCTAATGAATCTTCATGATTAGGAAGAAATAAGATGTACTTGATGACTTTTGATATGAATTTGATGATGTTTTATGTACTAACTCATTGAATTAATTTTCTATTGGATTTTGCATGTTTCTAGACAAGCATACAATTTGACATGACATACAATCAGTGCAAGAAAGAATCACAAGTACTCAATTTCCTTACATAAAGGTCATTTGAGGTAATGATGACATCGATCCAAATGACAAAGAATACTATGAAACCTTTTCACATGACTACAAGTGGGAAACCCCTTTCACCTCTAGTACCTATGACCTTAATGTCATTTTTGCAAATTTTAGCAACCTATCCTTACTCACTAGACCCATGGAAAAACACACTTGGATTGAAACCTTTTGGAATATATCTTAGTTGTCTAGAATCCCTCCATCTGGATCTCATGAATCTATCTTTGAATCCCATATAAACACTCTTATAAACATATCCTACACTGAAAGCAATGATAACATTTCCATAGTGTACCTTGAGCTTATAGAATGGGAAAAACAAGATCCATCACACTTAGATATTTTTTAGAATGACAAAGTCATCATTGAGTTCATGGGACTTTGAAGTAATATTCTATTGGGAGACCATAAGGAAGGATTTACTATTGATCTTGATCATACAACATACTTTGGGGAGTCATGTCCAACATCCAATCAAAAAATGAAAAAAATGAGAAAAATGAAAGATCTCTCGGTGAAAACTAGAAGACACCTATTTATCATTATAATTTTTTTTAAAAAGGCGTATCTTATGATAGAAACCTCCCCAAAGCACCTGAGGATGGAAGCTTAGACGTGCTTCCCATTAATCAGGAAATATGTCCATTACTAGTAGAGAAGACACGAGAAATAAATCTTGGCACTGAAGAGACTAAAAGAATTATATACCTTTCAATGTCACTATCTCCTGAGGAAATGGAAAAATTCATTTAGTTTTTCAAAGAGAGGCATATCAACTTTGCATGCTCTTACGCTTATATGGTGGGGATAGATCCTTAATTGGTCTTGTACCATCTACCACTCAATCTAGGATTAAAAATAGTCAAACAAAAACTCCAAAAAATGCATCCAAAAGTTGCTTTGATTATCAAAGTTGAGCATAAGAAATTGTTAGATTTTGGTTTTATCTGATCTATAGATTATGCAATGTGGATATAAAATTTGGTACCAGTCACCAAGTCATCTAGGGGCATTAGAATTTGCATCAACTTTAGAGACCTCAACAAAGCATGTCCTAAATATAATTTCCATTGCCAAATATTGATATAATAGTAGACTTGACAATAGGCTATAAAATGTTATCATTGATGTATGGATTCTCAGGCTATAAACATATTATAATTTCTCCCAAAGATCAACATAATATAATTTTCACTTATGTTTGTGGAACATATTGCTGGAATGTCATACCATTTTGTTTAAAGAATGTAGGTGAAACTGATTACATGGATGACATACTTTCAAAGTCAATTACTAGAGATCTTCACGTAAATATTTTAGCAATAATATTTGAGAAATTAGAAGCATACAAAGTCATACTAAATCCTAAGAAATGTGTCTTTGGAGTGACAATAGGAAAACTTCTAGGCTTCATTGTATCTCATCGTGGAATATAGGTGGACCCAGAAAAGGTCAAGGCAGTAATTGTGATTCCTCCGCCTAAGAATATTAGTCAACTAAGGAGCGTCTAAGGAAGACTAGAGTCAATACAAAGGTTTATAGCACAACTGGCAGATAAGTGTCATCTTTTTAGTATTTACTTCATAAAGATGTTCCTTTCAAATTGGTTGAGTCATGTCAAGAATCATTTCAATTCGTTAAAGACTACTTGTTATCAGCTCTAGTTTTGATTCCATCAAAAATATGAAATCCTTTACTCCTCTATATATCAGCAACAACAACATCTCTAGGTGTCTTTCTAGCACACAATGATTGTGAAAGAAAGGAGAGGGTCATTTATTGCATCAATAAAATACTTTTGGGATATGAGTTGAATTATTATGCCATTGAACAAGCATGGTTGGTAGTGGTGTTTGCTTCTCAAAAACTTAGACATTATATTCTTAGTCATAAGACATTGCTCATAGCTAAGATAGACCCACTCAAGTACCTCCTCAATAAAGAAACACTCACAAGGAGGTTAGCTAAATGTATTATGATCCTCATTGAATTTTATATAGAGTATGTCATCAAAAGAAATCAAAGGACAAGTAATAAAAGATCATTTGGTTGATTCTCTAGTACCAACAACTCATCCCATCTTGTCAAACTTTCCAAATGATGCCATATTTCTAATTGTTTTTTATTACGTGAAAAATAGGTTTTAGGGACCCGAAACCCATTTATAAAGCATTACTTGGATATGATCAAAATAATCCAATCACAACAAAACAATGCCTAAGGAACAGTAAGCCAGCAAGCTGGCAAGAATAGAGAAAAAACTAGCATACAACCAGGGTCTAGAAAAAGGCTAGCAATAAGACAATAAAAAGGAGCAGAATAAAAAATACTAAGAAAAGTTTTTAAGAATCTTTACAGCTTCAAGTTATAGGTGTTTCATCTTATTAACAACAACCCTGAGATATTCAATCTCCTTATTGGCCTTGAGGGCCTCTTTTTTCTTAGCATTGACACAAGTCGTCCTCCTGGTACCCACATTCTCTTCAGGATTGGTAACCTTCAACTCATCCACATGGAAAATGACCTTCTCTTGGTTGATATGTTTCAAATTCCCCACCAGAATCTTCAAATGCTTAGTAGAGGCCTTAAGGATCTTATAGCTTTGTTCCCTAATTTTATTCAGGGTAACTTTGATACCATCAATCCTAGCTTCCATGACATCAAATTTCTTTTCAAACTCCACAGCAATAGCCTAATCATCACCCACAACTTTAGTTAGGTATTTCATATTATCAGAGAAAGTGTTTTCCTTTCCCATACCCAGCACCTCCAAGGAATCCAACCTCCTAGATAGAGCATTTTGTTTGGTTTTGATCCCCTTCACCTCCTGGGAGACCCAATTTATGATTTTGTAAAAGCCCAAGGCTCCATTTTTTCCATCTAAAGGAAATTATCTTTACTGTAATCATCCAGGGCACTGAATATAACACCTTCCTTGGAGGGAAAATTCTTCATATTGAAATATTCCTTACCACCATAAGCAGTGTCATTATTCATGATCACATTATTCTAGTAAAGATCCCCTAGATAGACACTCCAACCCTCAAGGAGTCAAGAGGAGGGGAGAGAGTAGGAGTTAGACCCTTATATTTTCTCATGGTTCTAAAGAGATAAAGCGTAGTTTTATTTTTTGTATGGGAGGCCGTAAGATCTGCCTCAGCCTCAGTATCTGAACCCTGATAATCATCAACTTCATCCTCCATCCATTCACTCTTAGAATCCTAAATAATTTTTTTCTATTTCCTTGACCCTGAGCTCGGGGTCTTCTTGTTCTTCTTGACAACCAAGGAGGAGGAAGGAGTGTTAAGTTATCCTTTCTACTTAAAAATCCACTTTACAGGGTATCCAAATCCCCCCAACCTTCATTTTAGAACCCTCATCCTCATCATCCCTTTTACCAAAATTCTCACCTGAGTCCACATTTTCAATAATAGGATGCTCAACAGTATGAATTTTTAAGTACTCATAAATTAACACCATAAGACCCTCATGGAGGTCTAGATTACTACTTGGGTTAGACCTAGCATCAACAATACTTGCACTCAAGGAAGTGTACAAGTAAAAAGGAAAAGATACCTTTTCCTTGTAGCAGAAGTGGTTGAGGAAAAAAAATGGTAACCATAAACACATGTAAAGCGCCCATCCAAGGTGAAGTAGTGATGATTTCAGACAGAACCCTCCACTAGATCATCTCAATGAAAGTCAGGGAGAAGTAGATTTTATCATTTTTAACCATCCTCTTCTTCTCTTCCTCCTCCTTGGGTAATATTTTCATAGATACCTCCATGATATTACAATCCCTATAGAACTTAATGCCCTCAAGGGGAAGCCCTGTCACTTCAACAATAAGCCCTTCATCAACAATCACATTTTTACCATAGATATTCACACATCCATGCCGCCATTCTTTCTTTACAAACCTAGCAACTGTAGGGTTATGACCATGGAGTCTCTCGATAAACACAATCACTTTACCATTCTATAAATACTTCCAAACCCTAGGCTTCAACCTCCACTCATCACACACAAGGGGTTCATTTCTCTTCCCGTCACCTCTCATTCTACGCATTTCAAGATTACAGTTCACAACACAAATGACACAAAGGAAAAATAGATAGAAGGATTTTTTGTCACTACCAGATTTGGAAATACTAGAGCCGATTAAAGCCTTAAACACCTAGAAAGCATGCGAAGGCCCGGGAAATAATTATCCAATCTGTCAAAAGGACATAGATCACCATAAATCATAATAAATATATCAATTCTCATCATCATTTGAATAAGTGACATTAAATCCTAATTTTCTATGGGTGTGATCAAGTCTTAAGATGGCCTTGGCATCATTAATAAACTCTAGCTCACCATACCATGTGATAAACGAGTCAACTTTAACTCCAATATTGGCTAATCAGTCAGCCATAGTATTTATTTCCCTATAGCCATGGGCGATATGAATATTATAAAAAAAAATTATAATATCAAAGGAGGAGGATTTTGAGTTGATAATAGTCCATGAGGGGGAACAAAGACCTTTGAGGCATCTAATGATATTATTAGAGTCCCCCTCAATCCAGGCCTTATAACAGTTCAACTTCTTAGCAAGTTTCAAACCGTGGTAAGCTCCCATCACCTCAACAAGGTGGTTAGTATGTATTCCCAATTCTTAGTCATATTTCTAATTGTTACACCTACATTATAGCGCATATACTTTGATGGGCCATACATACACAGAGGATCTTGTGCTATAATATTGTTTATCACGCCTCAAGGTGAGTCTATTCCTCAATCTTACAGGATCAAATTTGTGTGTACTAATAACATGGAAGAATATGAGGCTCTTCTCACAGGTCTAAAAAATAATAGTTCAATGTAAGATCAAAAACTTGCATGTTTATGGAGATTCAAAGTTAACCATAAGGAAAGTTAATGATGACTACATAACTAAAGATGGAAAGATGATACCATACAAGACAATGGTCTATGACTTCAAGAAATATTTTGATCACCTTATCTTTAAGAAAATTCCTAGAAAATAAAACAAGGCAGTCAATGCAATGGTAACAATGAGATCTTTACTTGAAATTCCTAATGATGTAATGTACTATGAGTTCTTAGTAGAGAAACTTATGGTACCTGCCTTTGAGGTCCCTTTATCTGAGTTTGTGTGTGAAATTGTTGGACCTAGATTCCCTTTGTACTATGAAATTTACACCTATTTCTATGACCGATACTTACTCCTTGACTTGTCCCATAACCAACGCAAATTTTTTATCAGATAAGCTTCCCAATACATTATCATTATTGACACCCTATATAGGAAGAGTTTAGATGGAACCCTCCTCAAATGTCTTGATGTTGAAGAAATAAAAATAACCCTAAGTGAGGTACACAAAGGTATTCGTGACAATCATTTTAGTGGCCCTGCTCTAGAAAATAAACTCCAAAGGATTGGGTATTATTGGCCTGCCATGGAAAAAGATGCCTATAAGTTTGTATAAAAGTGCAAAAAATGTTAGATACATAGAGATCGAATACATATGCCATCTCAAGAGTTACAAATGATCACATCTCCATGGCCATTTTTATAGTGGGGGCTTGACCTCATTGGAAAAATCCATTCCTCATCCTCCAATGGTCATAATTACATAATTATGACGGTTGAGTATTTTATAAAGTTGCTAGAAGCTATCCACGTGACCTATATTATTGACAAAAAAATTTCCAATTTCATCCTCAATTATACTGTTTGTCGATATGGAGTACCCCTTTCCATAGATACAAATAATGATACCCCATTCAAAAATCAAAACATCCAAGAAATCTGCAAAAATTTTCACATCCAGTAACACTTTTCCTCACAATACTATCCTTAAAGTAATGATCAAGCTGAGGTGTCTAATAAGACCATATTGAAAATCCTAAAAAAAAATTTCGATGAAACTGGCTATGATTGGTATGTCCAACTCAATCATGCCTTATTCACATATCACACTAGAATCCATACACCCACAAGAGCCATACCATATTCCCTGGTCTACATATCAGAAGTTGTTTTTCCAATATATGTGAAGTTACCTTCTTTGCATGTATCATTGTAAAATCTAATTTTAGATGAAGACTACCAACTATCTAGGCTACAAGAGCTTGAACTCCTTGATGAGAAACTTCAAAATACCCTTAATCATTTACAAGCCTATTAGAGTCATCTCATCAAAATCTATAACAAGAAGGTCCATGTTAGATTTTTTGAAATAGGAGACTTGTTATTAATGAAAAATCAAAGTAACCTTGTCAATAAAGAGAAACTAGGAAAGTTTGAACCAAATTGTCTTAGGCCCTACATTGTTACATCATCATTTAGTTTGGGTTTTGTATAGTGAAAAAATGGAAGCACTTCCATTTTGGACCGGTTTAGCCCTCCGAGTAAGTGGTTTGGGGTCATGTCGAGCACCTTGAATGGGTCTTTGACTTGGATGTAGATTTTCCCCCCCATTCTACCCCCCTTTTCCACTTCTCTCCGGCCTGATTCTGGCATCCTGATCTGCATATTTGAAGTTCTTGACCTCAGGGTCAAGGTAGAACTTCTAGGTTAAGGTCGACCTCAACCTTGACCTAGGGTCCATATTTCAAGTTTCCAGGGTTTTCGGATGTTCGGCTTCAGAAAGATTTAATTCCCGCTTCCAGGTCAGCTGTTTCAGTCTTTAAGGAAATGAATCTTGAAATTATATTTAATATAGGTCCACTTCTAAGGGTATAGGTCCAATTGTAATTTTATTCTCCTATGTAGGCCTCTCTAGAAGATTGTGCCCTAGATTTGTATATAAGGAAGCCTTCTCCTCTCATTTTCTCTAACTATCTACGCAAGAAAAAGAAGGGTGAAAGACAAGATAAGAAGCAAGAATTGAAGCAAGACAATAATCTATTGAACAAATCATCTTCTTTCAATCATTAAATAATTCAAGAATATTCAAGCATTCAATTCATCAAGGAGATCCATTGGTATCCATTGAAGGATTCAAGCTCTATGGAGCCCTCTTGTTGAAGATTTCTCCATCCACATCCATACAAGCTTCTTCCTATTCCAAGATCCATTCAAGATTGGTGTTGAATATCTACAAGAAATTGATTTGAGACATCCTAAATTCTACATTCATTTGGAGCATACATACTTGTGGATCCAAGGATTTGAATCCTCCATAAGGGTTTCTATACAAGCAAGGTGAATTGGTTTATTTGCTTTGTTTATTTATGCAATTTCAATTATATTTTAAGGTTAATTCCAAAACCAAGGTTTGGCCAAGGCAAAAACCTCCCCCCCTACAAAAAAAAACCATTTTTCTTGTAGGTACAGGTATAGGACAACAAATTTAAGAGTAGATTTAGATACCCTTTTCGACCAACTTTCAGGATTCGCGAACAAAATTTTTGTCCGAGCAATGCAGGTCGAGGTTGACATTTTGGGGTACAATTGCACCCCTTCATTTGGGTCAAGGTTGACCTGACTTAGAAAAGAAAAATATTTATGGATTTTTTCTGTCTCTAAGTTTCTATTCCAGATCCGGTTGTAGAATTTCCCGAAACCTGACACAGACATCAGAAAATAGGATTTTTTGGATCTGCTATATTTTAAGGTTAGTACTTGTCTTTAATTCATTTCAATTAAGGTTTTAATCAATTCAAATCTATTACATACTCTTCATCCATTATTCAAGAATATGAGGCTTTCTTCTTTCTTCTTATTTCCGATCGATTGATGCATTTGTGCATTAACCATTTTCTTATGGTTGATCAAAGTGGATCTTTCCTTTGTGAATTTTGGAGCTAGGAAGATAATATTATCTTCCCCCAAAACCTTTAAACATATCAACACCACATTTATTCCCTTACTTACGTCTTACAAATCCATCTTTACCCTTCTTCCATTTTTCTATATTAAATTTTGGTGAACCCGCGATAGACAACTCTTTCTTTTTGGTGTTAGATTTACATTTCATGTTAGATCTTGCATGCATATTAGATTAGCCTTCTTTTATGTTCTTTAATTTATATTTTCTTAATTTAGTTCATTTACATTGCATTAGTGTATGAGATTTACTACCTCTAGTCCTACCTATAATATCCAGGTTAGAAGAAGTCGTAGACTTATGGGTTCCTTTTATCCTGAGTCTTCCTCTCCTTTCCTTAGGATCCTAAATGATAATTTGATCACTCATGATTCCAATCCTTCTACGAAGCATAACTCTTCTCACTCATCTCATGATGAGGATGATGCTTTAAGAGTTCCTCCTGAACAATTCCAAAAACTGTCAACTGAACTTGATAAAATGGGAAATTGGCTTATTCAAGAAAACCATAATCAAGATTTTATTCAAGCTATTGAGGCTCTTAAGAAATTCTTTCATGATAGTGATCAAGGTATTAATCTCTTGCGTGTTATTAATCATCTTGTGCATTTAAATGTTAAACCTTTAGCTCAAGAAGCTCAAGATTTAGAATTTACTCCTTCTGTCACTAGTGTGGAACCTTCTTCCATTTGTTTACCTAGAAATCCTACTTATACTCCTCCTTTAGTGACTACATCTCTTACATTTTCCAATCCTCTAGCTTTGAATCTTCCACTTCCATCTCTTCCTGTGAGTGTTCCATGGGTATCTTTACCTACCTCACTACCTTCATACCATAGTGTTCCTTTTACTTATTCCAATCCTCTTCCAACTATGGTTCCAAGTGTTCCACTAGTTGTGTCTTCTATTCCCACTGCTTCCTACGCTTTCCCTAGTCTTCCTAATGTTTCTATGCCTCCTATTTCTTCTAATGATTCCATAATCATTAGTCTAACTCAAACTGTGTCATCTTTACAACAACAACTTGCATATGTGTAGTCCTTTATCCCTAGACATTATTTATTCTCCTATCCCTTATCAAGATGATATGCCTCATCTTGAGAATTTTAATGGTAAGGGAGATCCTGTCACTCATGTTAAAATATTTCAAATCCTTTATAGTGACTACGCTCATGACCATAGGATTTTAGCCAAGTTGTTTGCTAGAACTTTTCGTGATAAGGCCTTGCAATGGTATTGTTCCTTGCCTCCTTATTCTATTGATTCTTTTCCAGAATTTTCCAATACCTTTATTCAATAGTTCCAAAATAACATTGGTCCGCAAGTGTCTTTAATTGATTTGATGCATTGTAAACAAAATACTAAAGAAAGATTGACTAAATTTATTGGTAGATTTAAGCATTTGTATATTATATTTCTTATCCTGTTCCTGATATTGATATTCAACATATGTTTATTTCAAATTTGCAAAAGGATATTAGAGATAAGATTATGCTTACTAAATTTACCTCTTTTCAACAACTTTGTGCAGTGCTTCATCATTATCAATTACAAGTGAGTCAATTTGAGATCAACGCTCGAATGGCTCCTGTTCTAGTTGATAAGAGTGATGCTGCTTCTAATCCCAGCAAGATTCAAAAGCCTAACAACTATGTCAAAATCAATAAAAAAGAAAATGTAGTTGCTGATCAAGTTGTTGTTGCATCCCACAATTCCACTTCTGCATCCACTTCTTTTTGTTTAAATCATACGTTTACTCCTCTTTCTGAATCTTTACATTCTATTATGAGTAAATTGTTGACTGCTAATATGATTACTTTTCCTCCTATTCGGCCTCTTCTTCCTACTACGGTGGAATCAAAATCCTTTGATCCCAAAGCCTTTTGTCAATACCATCGTCAGAATGGCCATGATACTGAGAAATGTTATTCTCTAAAACATAAGGTTCAAGATTTAATTGATTCTAATGCTTTATCTGTTGATAATTTTGATGGTAGTAGGAACAAATCTGTCTCTCCTCCTAATCAAAACCTCCAAATCTATAAGAATCCTTTTCCTACACATGATACTAATACCATTATTCAACCATCTTCTGTGGATATTGTTTATGATTCAAAGATGGATGATCTCAATCATATTGTTAACCATGTGGAGCATGTTGTTTTGTATCAACTAGTCTCTCCACCCTAGCCTCAATCTCAATCCCTATTCAAGCTCCTCCATCTCAACCTCAACTTCAAATTCCACCTCAATCTAAACCTTCAAAACAACCTAAGGATAAAAGACCTCGGGAACTCTCGATCACCTTTGATGATTCTGAGATCATTAAAGCTCCTGATGGTCCCCTCTACATTTATGCTAGGATTTCTAAGATACCTAAGCATGCTTGTCTTTTTGATCCTACTTCCTTAGTCAATGTCATCACTAAAGAAAACCTTTTTATGAAGAACCTGCAATGTGATTATTATGATACATCTGATGTGTGGATTCAAACTTGTAATGGTTTTCTCTATCCATCATTTGGTTCTATTAACTTACCTATTGAACTTTGTGGTAAAGTTGTGGACACTACCTTCATTGTTGTCCCTACTTTTGATCAGTTTCAAGTTAAGCTTGGTTTGCCTTGGTTGACTGTCATGCGTGTCGTTGCTTCTCCTATCCATAAGTGTATTAAGTTCATTCATGATGAAGAGGTGAAAATGATTAATAATAGTTTATATCAACCTTCTAGGCCTAGGGATTGTGCTACCTTTGACTTCTGTTGGCCTTCATTACCTCATTCATGTTCTTCTCGACATGATAACCTTTTTTTCTCATATTAATCCTATAAACATCGCAATACTCTTGAGTTAATCATGCCTCGAATAGATCTTAACCATGGTCTTTTGCGTACACCTTCCATACCTCATTTATCCATTGCTTCTAGTTCTATTAATCAAACTCCTAGTGTTTCTTTTTAGCCTACTGAGATTCCTACTAATCCTCCTATAGAACCCGTGAAGGAACTGGTTGTTGTTCCTCCTAGTTCTCAACATATTTCAAATAAAACAAAATGTAACAAATCTGCCAATGAACGTCATAAGAAGTGCTGGGCTCACGCTAGGGCCCATGCCTTTGTTCTTCAAAATTATTTACCTTCTTTTGACCAGCCTATGCCTGATGTGTTGAAGAAAGTTAATGTTAATAATGATGTTAAGATGAATGATTATGATGATTCTATTCGCATCTTAGATTCTATTTCGATTAATCTTGATGAATAAGATACTCTTGATGATCCTATTGATGCTAATGATGAATATGAGACTATTGATCTTGATACTAATTTACCTCATATTCTTTCCACACAACTGATAATTACACCTAGTTTTGAACATTGCAATTCTCAAGAGGATCCTTGTTTGGAACTGGCTATTATTCCTACTATATTGGAAATAGTCCCTGTTGCGAGTTTCCCACCTTCCCTAAAAGATATAAACCAAGATCGGGAGGTTAGGCAATGTGCTTGATTGGCTTGTCCTCCATGGTAGCCTTTTATGTGTTTTGTATTGTGCTTCTCCCATAATGTGTTTGCTAAATGTTTGTTAGATTCTTTTATATGACCCTTGTTACTTTGTTGGTGCAAGGTGATAAAGGAATCGAACATGTTTTACAATTCCTCTATATGTATCTCTATTCTTCTATATATTATTTTCATGTTATGTTGTACCTATGCTATTGTTCGTTAATGTTTTCCTTGTGTAGTCCACTTGGATTTGCGACATGGTAGAACTGATTCTTTTTGTTCTCCATGTTGTGGTCCGAAAAGACTTTTCTTCGTAACTCTTGAATTTTATTTCCTCCATTGTGATTGTAGTTCTACTTTCTTTGGGGAATGATGTCAATTCATTTGCAATAATATCATATCATATATACATATAATTTCTTATGATCATACTGACCCCATGGTAGGTAGATCCCTTATGTGTTCTTCTTATGTTTATGTGGTATTTCCCTTGATTTTTCTTCGCTTGGGGGCATCTCGTAGTGGAAATGTAATCAGTAGAGTTGTTTATGTTTCCGTTAAAGCCATTTCTCTTGTTAAAGAATTAGCAATGAATTTAACATGGGGGCATACACTCTACTCACTTTTTGTACACACACACACACTTTCAAAATATTTTCAAAACTTAAAACTTTTCTCCCTTTATGGATTAGAGACTAATCCTTAAAGCATGGATTTTTACCTTATAGGATCTCTTGATCCCTCCAGTTTCAATTACAATGTTTTGATCCCTTAAGGTTAGAAGGTGTCCTTAAGACTAGATCTCTCTATGTTTTTACTTTGCTCTTTTGGAGTAGAATATTCCTAAGAGTAAATCCTTGATGGGTTGACTAGTGAGTAGCCATATTCACTAAGTGGTTCAACTCCATCTTTCCAGTTGCACTTTTTCCTTGTGTGATTCACAATGGGACATAGGTTCTCATTGGGTGAGGTAATCACAGCCTCTCTCTCTTTCTCTTTGACTAGTGATGTCTCTCTTATTGTAATATTGGGGTTAACAAAGACTTGAGTCCTTGGGGGCTTGAGGATTGCTTTGTCTCTTTGATTTAAATAAGATTATCTTTTCTTTGTGATCTCCTTTACCAAGAGTTTGCATCGAGTCCATACTCTTTCTAAAGCGGGGGCTAAATGTATAGTTGGAAAATGGAAGCACTTCCATTTTGGACTAGTTTAGCCCTCCGAGTAAGTTGTTTGGGGTCATGTCAAGCACCTTGAATGGGTATTTGACTTGGATATGGATTTTCCCCCTGTTCCTCCCCCTTTTTCCACTTCTCTCCAGTCTGTTTCTGGCATCATGATCTGTAGATTTGAAGTTCTTGATCTCAGGGTCAAGGTTGACCTTGACCCTGAGCTAGGTTAGAGTCGACCTCAAACTTGACCCAGGGTCTAGATTTCAAATTTTTGGGGTTTCTGGATGTCGGGCTTCAGAAAGATTTAATTCTCGCTTTGGGGTCGGTTGTTTTGGTCTTTAAGGCAACGAATCTTGAAGTTATATTTAATATAGGTCCACTTCTAAGGGTATAGGTCTAATTAGAATTTAATTATCCTATTTAGGCCTCTCTAGAAGGTTGTTCCCTAGATTTATATATAAGGAAGCCTTCTCCTCTCATTTTCTCTAACTATCTAATCAAGAAAAAGAAGGGTGAAAGACAAGCTAAGAAGCAAGACTTGAAGCAAGACAATAATCTATTGAAGCAATAATCTAATTTCAAGCATTCAAGCATTCAAACACATTCAAGAATTCAATTCATCAAGGAGATCCATTGGTAGCCATTGAAGGATTCAATCTCTATGGAGCCCTCTTATTAAAGATTTCTCCATCCACATCCATACAAGCTTCTTCCTATTCCAAGATCCATTCAAGATTGGTGTTGAAGATCTAAAAGCAATTGATTTTGAGACATCTTGCATCCTAAATTCTACATTCTACATTCATTTGGAGCATACATACTTGTGGATCTAAGGATTCAAATCCTCCACAAGGGTTTCTATACAAGCAAGGTGAATTGGTTTATTTGCTTTGTTTATTTATGCAATTTCAATTATATTTTAAGGTTAATTCCAAAACTAGGGTTTGACCAAGTCAAACCCCTCCCCCCAAAAAACAAAACCATTTTTCTTGTAGATACAGGTACATGATAGTGAATTTAAGAGTAGATTCAGATACCCTTTTCAGCCAACTTTCGGGATCCGCGAATAGAATTTCTGTCCAAGCAGTACAGGTCAAGGTCAACATTTTGGGGTACAATTGCACCCCTGCATTTGTGTCAAGGTTGACCCAAATTAGAAAAGAAAAATATTTCTGGGTTTTTTTCGTCTTAGTGTTTCTGTTCCAGACCCAATTGCAGAATTTCCTGAAACCTAACACAGACATCAGAATATAGGATTATCTAGATCTTTTATATTTTAAGGTTAGTACTTGTCTTCAATTCATTTCAATTTAGGTTTTAATCAATTCAAATCTATTACATACTCTTCATCCATTATTCAAGAATATAAGGCTTTCTTCTTTCTTCTTATTTCTGATTGATTGATGCATTTGTGCATTAACCATTTTCTTATGGTTGATCAAAGTGGATCTTTCCTTTGTGAATTTGGCGGCTAGGAAGAGAATCTTATCTTCCCCCAAAACCTTTAAACACATCAACACCACATTTCTTCCATTACATACATCTTACAAATCCATCTTTACCCTTCTTCCATTTTTCTATATTAGAGGTTCTTATTAGTTGTCTATGCCTAAGGCTGATCCACTAGAAGATCCTATCAATAGCTTGCACCTGCACAATTTTTATACATGAGTCTCAAAGATTGTTTTCTTCAAAAACGTCCTGAAAAAATACAAAAAAATTTGAAAAGAGAGAGTCAAAAATACAAAAAAAGAGCAAAAAATCATCACTTTAGGTGAAAACTAGGCAAACCATCTTGAGTGACACTAAAAAACTAGAAATTCAAGAGAAATAAGTCATCCTATGGTGAAAACCACTTTGGTGGCACCTTGGGAAAATACCTTTGTGAAAACCTAGCAATATGAACCATGTGTAGAGATTCCTACTCCACCATCTACTGTCATTCTATCTAATCCAATTGCTTGTCCATCCATTATCATGTATCCATCCATTGTATCCACTTCCATTATAATCTTGGTATATCCTCAAATTCATTAGTCTTTTGTCAAAATCATGCTATTTAGTCTATCACACCGTTCAAAAGTCAGTCCATCACATTATATATGAGTCAGTCCATCACACCATTCATGAGGTAGTTCGTCATGTCAATCCCATAATAAATTGTCTTGTGTCTAGACATGGGGCACACTTATGTCATGATTGTCTAAAAAGTCTTGAAAAAATATTAAAAATTTGTAAACATCTTGAAAAAATTCAAAAAAATGTAAAAAGTCCTGAAAAAATCTTTAAAAATCATAAAAAGTCCTAAAAAAACTTTTAAAAATTGTAAAAAGTCCTTAAAAAACAAAAATCATAAACAATCCTGAAAAAATCCCTAAAAATAAAAAACCTAAAAAATACAAAAAAAACATCTTCTCTTTCTTGTCGTCAATAAAACAATCCTTTTTCCATGACAAACATTGAATGGGTGCCAAACACAACAAGTCTGAGCTTACAAATCATACATCAATCAACAAACTTATCAACTAGTCCTTAATCAAGCTGATCACATTATCTTATTTATTGGTCAAATCTTATAAGTCTTATTTTATATGATTATCATGTCTAATACGAAGAATAGATACACTCAAAACCATACATGTCAGTCTAAAGTGAAGTATCTCATTCTTGAAAACTGGGTGTTGTCATCATCAATGCCATTATCAAAACACACATTTAACAAATATAAAGAGTAGTATGGTTGTTGACTTGTTTCCTAAGTGAGTCTTATCTTATATTGATTTATCTTGATTCATGTTCTTATGCTTCTCCAAGATATCGATAAGTAATTAGAGAAGTCGAGATGGTTCATGACTCTATTTTTCTTTGTCTGTTGTTTGTGAGATGTTATTTTTATGAAGTTTGAGAAGAGTATTTTGGGTGTCTGTGATTAGGCATGTTCACCTATGAGAAAAGTATCTACTACAAAAAATATTGTAATTGATAATGATGCTCGTGACTAATATTGCACATACCTTGACCTTTAATACTCATATCCTTAGATGGATTGATTAAACATTCCTTGTCTGTTATATGTTCCTATCAAAATGAAAATGGATAATCCTCCCTTTATATTTAATATCTTGGTGGGGAAACACCCACTTTGCTAAATCAAAGTGGCTCAATGATGAAAATACTCACATCTAGATACAAAGATTCAAAAGAAAAAGTGATTTCTGAAATACATAGTCTGGATTTCAATGGACAATCTATTGTTTTTAACTTACTTTAAGGTCTATCAACCTAGCCATGCTATTATTTTTAGTCTTTCACTCCTAATATTCTCTCATTCATGTCACTAGCATCTCTTCTATCAGTCAAATAAGTCAATCTATCTAAATCATGAAATAAAATCTCAAATCAGAAAATTCAGTCAGTCAATCAATCAATCATCAACTGTCTTATACAGGATGTATATTTCTTAAATCTAAACATTGCCACTTGTCTTATATAGGGTATGTCTTCCCTAAAAATATACATTGTCACTATTCTTATATAGGATGGGTTCTTCCTGAAACCTTATATGATTTTTATCAACAATCTCTATTCCAATGTTGATCAAATTGCCATCATAACCTACTAACATTCTATGTAGATCCAATCCTGCTCCAACTAGATATAATGAGGGTTAGTAGCACCGATTTGGAATGGGGGAAAGAAATCAAAACTACTAAGAACAAATCTATGGACAACAAAATAACAAGCAATCAAAGAGGAAAACAAATGAATGCAAACCACAATCCTTGAAGCTTCTATTGCTTCTCTCTACTCCTTCTGAAATGCTGGATGAATGATGCTCAATATTGGTATCGACAACGTTTGTGACTTGGGAGTGTTTGGAAAATGATTTTGATACGATCACAACACTGTTTGCTTCTTTGCAAGAATCCTGTAGAGTAAGTGTGCACAAATCTTGAAATCCTGGATCCTTCAAATGGTTGAGAAGGGTTGATTATATAGAATATGGAAAATGATTTGGATGGTTGAGATCGGTCCCAAAGATTAGAGAATGAATGGTTGAGATTAAAAGGAATTGGAGAAGAAATCAGTAAACTTCACCTCTTCAACTAGGAGAGAAGAGGTGTTGTTTTAGTTAACTGAGGAGCAACCAGTAAACTCCACCTCTTCAACTTGGAGAGAAGGGGTGATGTTTTAGTTTAACTAAGGAGAAACCAGTAAACTCCACCTCTTCAACTTGGCGAGAAGAGGGGATGTTTAGTTAACTAAAAAACAACCAGTTTACTCCACCTCTTCAACTTGGAGAGAAGAGGGGATGTTTAGTTAACTGAAAAGTTGATCACGAGTTACCTTTTTGAACTTGAGAAAGGATTTATTTGAACATTTAATTGATTTTTGTAATTAAAGTATTCAAACATGAGATAATTGAATTCTTTTTTGATTTAGAATTGAATTATCGAGTGAAATTAAATTAATTTAATGAAATTAATTTAATTAGAATAATTAATTAATAAGTTTAAATATTTAAATTTAAACTTTAGAAAATTGAATATAATTAATTAATAAAGATTAATTAATTAAATAAACTTAATTATTTAATTAATTTTGGGGATATTATTAAATGATTTGGGGAATGTATTTAGAAGAAATAGATGATTAAATAATGATTAAAAACCCATTAATTAATATATGAAAATTCATGTTTTTAATGTAAGGTCGCAAGTCTATCCATTTTAGGGTGTCTATATTTGCCCCTCTTTGATACAATGTGGCTTGTCCCATTGTGTCAAAGAATCTTCTATTTTGATCCTGCCCCAGTGACAATAGGTGGACTATATGCCCCCTCAACAAATTAAGCATAAAAATGTGTCAGATGAGCATTAATTTGTTAAAAATGTGAATCGCTATATGATGACGATGAATGCATTCCTATGTTAGTTATGATATCATTAATTATGGATGCATTGATTATATGATCTACTATGCACATGTTTTGGATTTTTCTTATTCAATAAATTAATGCAAACCTAAAATGCATAATGTTTCTGAGTAAATACATGTGTTAGTGTTAAGACCTTAAATTTGCACTCTTAAGCTTGTAACTTACAACTTGGAATCTTGGTCAACATGGAATCATTCCTAGGTGGTGATATTTTCCTATAAATTGAATGAATCTCTAGATTCTAGGCCGGTTCCTATTTGATGATCACTGATAGCTCTTGAGACTTAATTAAACTTGATAAGGAAAAGTGGAAGAGATTACTAAAATGAACCTAAGACTGAAATTTAAATTACTGTGAACTAGGTGATACACCAAAATGACATGAAAGCACAACTACAAATAACTGAAAAGGGCTTTTATACTATTTGAATGAACACAAAAACACATCTTTTATGTATAGGCTTACATAAATATTTTGTAATAAAGTCTGAAACATGAACCTAACCAAGGAGGAAGAAAGATGCCTCACTTATGAGTTTCACACCTAAAGACATAAACTACACCCTGGAAGCAAACATACTTTTCTACAACTAGGTATTAGGTGAGCCAAAATAACATGGAATGATGCAAATTCACTAGTTATCCTTATCAAATCACCTAAAAATACATAAAAATGCAGAAAGAAAAGAAGGATCCAAAAGAAATTCAAATAACATAACCTCAGATGTTGTTACTTGTATTTGAGCTTCCAAAAATGAGTTACAAATTCCTACAATAAAAGTATGATAAGGACCAAAGAGATGTCACAAAGCCTTGTTTCTGCATAATAAGAACTACCTCTAAAAAGAGCCAAGTACAAGTATTTATGTTTCAACATGAAACACCTCTATGAAAATAACACCCGAATCCTTGGGGTCAGATTAAAAAAGAAAAGCTATTTTTAAGGTCCTCAAAGGTCTCCAAAAGCACATGGTAAAGATGAAAAAGTCTCACCCCTTCAACTACCCACCATAAAGACCCAAAAAATGCTCAACTAGCCCCTAAAAAGACTCAAACAGTCCTATATACTCTCTCCTTATTGGAAGACCAAATCCAACTTCCCTAAATACTTGGCACAACTCATGAATCAATTTTTAACCCTCCCTTGACTTGGTAAACAAGCACATGTGCTCACTCCAAATTATCTTAACTCATTTCTTTATTATTGCATCTAGACTCAATATTTACTAGATAGTTTATAATTCACTATCTAATAAGTATTAATTATAATTTAACTTATGCCATAATCAATAAGGAAGATAATTATGTCCTATACTTATCCCATAAACATAAATAATAATAATACATTGTATAATGATATCCCTTAATCATATAATACATTTCCTAATAAATATTATATTTAAATAATATTTATTAGAAAATATATTACAAAAGATTAATGAATATTATTATATAATATATGATAAAATTATTTGAAGTTAATAAAATTTACCAAGGAACAAAAGCCTTTGCACCCGTGACATTTGATTTATAACATTGAACCCTAAATTCCTTTCACTTTACACTCCTTGCTTTGCCCTCACTATACACCGTCATTGCTGAGAGTTTGAGGGCCTTGGTGTAAACTCTATGGAAGAAATATGGAGGAATTTGGTTCGAAACCCCTGACCTCTTCGACTTTGGAATTTCATTTTTCACTTTGGACTCTATTATCTTTGCATGCTTCCAAGCTTGGAGGTTTCATCTGGAAGATTTTGTGAAGGGTCATGATCCTTCTACAAGTAAAGCTCCTCGACTTCTTGTGCTTTGACATTCAAGGCTTTGAAACTTTGTTGAGGGTTTCACCTTTTATGGTTCTCTTATGATGTCTCTCTTCAGTGTATTATATAGAAAAATTAAGAAAAAACCCCTTTTGGATTTTACACGTTATCTCTGTATGCTTTCATAATTTCTAAATTTAGTGTGTGTGTTGTGGCTCTTTATCATAAATTTTCCAAACCCTTGTACTTAAATGACAGCTCCTTGAAGGTTTTCACTCTATTTGGGTGACTTCACCATTATTTTTGTTAAGGCCTCATATAAACGCAAATAATGCTCCTTGTGACTGCCCGCTATCACACATCAATCGCTTACAGTAACATTGCCTTGTGATGAGGAATACACTATATGTGACATATCATTGGATTGATATATTTATTGTGTTACTATAACATTATGATGATCATGTGGTTTATTCATGAATCCTTCATGATATGGTTGTTCTGTACATGTTATTGTTGATACTTTACTAATACTATTATGTATTCTATGCGGTCATTGATAATTTGGCCTTTTAACAAGACAAAAAAAACTCCAAAATCTCTCATGACAGAATTTGTAACATAGTGGAACAAAATTTGCTCAAGATTTTCTCCTTCTGGGTGTACTTTTGGACCTTCACTTCTTTGTCATTAATTATAGATGCTAATTCTGTTTTCATTCCTGCAGTGACTCTGAGATATTCATGTGTTGATTTCTGCTATAGACTGGTAACTTCTAGAATTGATTTTGTTTCTTTTCAATAATGGATATCATATGATAACGCTCACATTTCATGCTTCTGACATTGAATACTCTATTATTGTTTAGCAAGACTGCACTTTAATACTACACCTTCCTCTAAGATGCTTTCCCTGCTTTGATGATAATAATTGCAAGCAGTTAACAGTCATATTACTCACTATTTTTCAACATTAACATTCTTGAAGGTTATACAACCACACTGCACATGTTTGATACTATTTTTCTTTATGTCACTAGAACTGCCACATACTTATGCTCTTGAACTACATGATTGTTAGCCACTCTTCCCTTTCAAATCTGCACATCTATTGTTTTTCTGGCACTTGTAGCAGCACAACTACTGCCCCATGACTACTGGATATTGCATCATGATTTTTCATTGGAACATGTTTCTATTTCCATGTTGATTGATTATGATTATTGATCTGAAGCTAATTTTTCATGTATTTTCAATTTGGCAATCAAACATGATTACATGGACACAAAAATGAATTGTAGCCCAATCATTGCTTAGAAACTTAATGTTCTAACCTTTCTTTTTCTTTCTTTTAAGGCCCAAGACAATGATGAACATAGATCCAATAGAGTGAGGACAAGCCTAGTCAACACCAACTCCTACATCTCCACCTGTCATTTAGGCAATGATTGGCCTTCATTTCTTTTCTTTGCTTTCCACTTGTACATATATTCATTTTGATTTTCAAATTGAAAATTTAATGAATTATTTTAGCTATCTTCACGGCTTGTGTGGAGTAAAAAATCAATATTTTGATAAATAAACATACATTTTCATAAAAGAATGTCATGAATGCACAAAATTGTTACTTTTTTTTCTTCATAAAATGCAACATTCATTATAAAAATTAATAATACTATTTGTAAATCATGAGAGCTGATTTGAAATTTGAATGTACCTTAAAACCTAAATTCATAATGGCTCTACCAAAAATGAGCATGTAGGAAATTTTTTGGTAACAGTTAGTTAGAAGATAGATAGTGAGAGATTAGTTTTGGAACTAAATGAAAGAATGAGTGATGAAACCAAGTCGCTGCTGTACTTTCCAATTTTATTCATCATTGCACCTTATTATGAAAATTAAGAGAGTTAAATACACCCATATATTGACCATCTAGATACTGTACGATCTCTGAAAACTAGAAGTAGATAAATGAAAAGAAAGAGAACCAAATGCTCCCAGATATTGACCATCTGGATATTGCTATGATCTCTATTTGAAAAGAAAGAGAACCAAAAGAACCCTGATATTGACCATCTGGATACCGCTATGATCTCTGATAACAATAAGTAAAATAACCAAGAAAGAAAACCAAATGCACCTAGATACTATTATGATTTTTTGATAACAACAAGCATATAACATATAAGGATTGTTCAATTCTTTTCCAGGGGTTAGCTCAGATCATAGAACTGTGTGGCTTCCAGATGTGTGACAACTCCTATCACATTTATTCAGAATCATCTTTGCCCCAGAATTGAATTGAAACATTCCACAAATAGAAAAAAATAAAACAAGATCATGATCCATCATAGCTACTCTCATCACTTTGGTATCCTTGAGTAGCGTAAGAACATAATCGCGAAAGATAAACTGACAACTGACTGACATGACTGACCTAGTCAATAGTTTGTTGTTCCTTGATTTTATTGATTCTGATGCTTGATTGTGTCTAGTTTTAGGAATGGATGACTCATATAAGACCAATTTGTCTAGTTTTGAGTATATCCGTAAGACAATTGATAGTTTGATTTGATGATTGATTGAATCATTAATTGTTGACAGATTGGATTGTTGATAAAGATGAGTCATATGAGTACATTGCCGATTTGTGAAGCTCATAGTTTTGAAATTTGATTGATTGTTTGATTGTCATTCGCTCGTTGATGACAAAGATGTTTTATTGCTGAGATTTTGTAATATTTGCTTTTTTTATGATTGATTTTCTTCAGGACATTTTGCTCTTTTTAGGATTTTTGATGACTTTTTAAGTTTTTTAGGGAAATTTTAAGACTTTTAGATTTACCCCTAGTTTGGTGAGCCAGTACAAACCATAGATAAGCATGATGCTCAAAGGAGATTGCACATCTAAAAGTAATATTGGGTACTCAATCTTGCGGGGAGTACAAATTTGAATATTTTGGAGTTCATTGATGACGAAGTGGGCTTTGAATACTTGGTGCTTGTTTACCAGGTCTTCACCAAGGTACCTTCCCAATAGTGCCTAGTTTCCAAGTTTTCTTTGAGAGAGTGATTTTGTTTCTTTTTACTTTTTTATTCTTTTGAATTTTTTTTATTGTCGCCAAGGTGCCTGTTTGCCAGGTTTTCACCAAGGTAACCTTTTTTTTAATTTTAATTTTTCTAGATTTTTAGATATCTTCCCTTGAACTTGAGACCTTAGGCATAAAACCTCTTGAGGTGCATGCTGCTGATATGACCAGAGAGCTAATATCCTTATTGAGTTGTCAATTGATATGCCCCACTATTTTATGATGTTATGATGACGTAGGGTCCTAGCCAATTAGGCTTGAACTTTCCTAGCTTAACCCTTTTTGTTTGGTTCTTTTGATTCTCCATGAGGATGAGATCTCCTACCTCAAACATGGTCTAACCTTCTTGTGATAGTTTCTTCTAAGGTGATTCTAAGAGCCTTGTAAGTGATTGAGTGCATTTTGTATTCGCTCATCCAACAATTCCAGATCATTGAGTCTAGATACTCTGTGGTCTTCATCTGAAATGATGTTCTTTAGTGAGATTCTAAGGGATGGGATTTCAAATTCAAGGGGTAGGACCACCTCTAATACATATACTGGTGAGAATGAAGTTTATCTTGTAGGGGTTCTCACACTAGTTATGTATGCCCATAGTGCGGTACTGAGCTACAAGTGCCAGTCTCGCCGACATTCATTAACCATTTTCTTTAAGATCTTTAGGATGATTTTGTTAGTGGCTTCAACTTGAACATTCCCTTGGGGATAGTAGAATGAAGAGAAACCTTTCTTTACGTGGAACTTCTCACAGAGATCTTCAACATCATGGTTTTGAAAAGGTGTACCATGATCTGTGAGTATGGTTTGAGGGATTCCATATCGATAGATGATGTTGTTTAGTATGAACAAGGAGATTTTCTTACCAGTAATGTATGTGAGAGGAATTTCTTGCACCCATTTGGTAAAGTACTCCATCACTGCAATGATGTACTTCTGACCATTAGAAGATGTTGGTGTAATGTTTCCCACTAAGTCATATCCCTATTTTGAAAATAGCCATGGTGAAGTGATGGGGCTGAGTTCTTGAGTTGGTGCATGGATAAGATCTCCATGAATATGACATCATCGACACCTTTGCATGTATTTGTTAGCATCTGTCTCTACTGTGCGCTAGTAGTATCCCATTCTGATGATCTTCTTTGCCAAACTATTGCCACCTACGTGGGCTCCACAAATTCCCTCACGTACCTCATACAAGGCTCTCTGGGATTCTATGGAAGTGAGATATTATAAAAGTGTTCCATCTAGACTTCTTCTATATAGAGTAATAGCGAGAAGGGTGTACCTAGAGGCTTGTCAGATGAGGGATTTATTTTGGTTTCTTGATAGGTCAGGTGGTAGGGTACTATTTTGGAGGTAATTATATACACCACGGTACCATGGGGACTTGTGAGGACCAACAAGGATGCACGCCAAATCTTTTATCAGAGCTTTATGTGTCTGTATCATTAGTTGTTCTACCATAAATTGGAATATGGTTTTGTTACCCAACATGTCGATCAAGGATGCTATAGTAGCCACCGTATCCACTTCTTTGTTTTGAACCCTTGGAACCTGCTCAAATACAATGAAATGAAAAGAAGCTCGTAGCTTGTCCATCAACCTTCTATATGGGATCAACTTCTCATCTTTTGTCATGTAGTCATTGTTGACTTGACTGATGACTAATTGAGAATCACCATAGACTTTTAGGTTCTTTATCCTCCATTGTATAGCCATCTTCAATCCAATGACCAGATCTTCATACTTAACAATGTTATTTGTGCATGGGAATTTGAGTTGGAAAGAATTAGGATTTGCATCATTATGTGGAGTAATGAGTGTTATCCCTACTCCTATGCCATGATTTGTATATGACCCATCGAAGAATAGTTTCCAAACCTCTATTTCCGGTTGTACTATGAGGATCAATTCATTTGGAAAGTCATACACTATAGGTTGATGATTTTGTATTGGTACCTCTGCTAGTTGATCTACAATTACCTATCCTTTGATAGTCTTTCGATCCATGTATTCTATGTCAAATTTACTTAAGTTCATGACCCATTTGGCAAGTCAGCCTGTTAGTGCTTCTTTACTCAACAAGTACTTCAATGGATCTATGTGTGCTATGAGTTTTGTCTAATGGCTCAACATGTAATGTCTTAACTTTTGGGAAGCAAAGACAACTGCGAGACATGAATTTTTAATTGTTGAATAATTTAGGTCGTAGCCCACCACTATTCTGCTTAGTTAGTAAATGACTCTTTCCTTGCCCTGGTTATCATGTTGTGCCAAGAGAACACCTAGTGCTGACTCTATTACTAAGATATATAAGAGGAGTGGTCTTCCTTGAATGGGTGACACCAATATAGGGGACTTCAATAAATAATCCTTGAAAAATTTAAATGCTTTCTTGCATTGTTCCATCCATATAAAGATCATATCTTTATGTAGTAGCTACTAGAATGGGTGACACTTGTCTTCCAGTTGGGTAATGAATCACCTGATAGATTGTAGTATACCTTGTAGACCTCATAGTTGCCTTAGATTTGTTGGTGATGGCATTTCAAGGATGACCTTGAACTTTTCTGGGTCTCCTTCAATGCCTCTATGTGATACAATGAATCCAAGGAGCTTTCCAATGTTAACTCTGAATGCACACTTCTTTGGATTGAGTTTGAACTTGTACTCTTGCATTCGATCAAATATCAGACCCAAAACTTGTAGGTGAGTTTCTCTAAGCATTGATTTGGATAGTATGTCATTGACATATTCTTCCATTGTTTTATGAATTAGATCATGAAATATCATGGTCATTTCCCTTTAATAAGTTGCACCTGCATTTTTGAGGCCAAACAATATCGCGGTCTAGGAGTAAGCTCCCCAAGCACATGTGAATGTTGTCTTGTATTAGTCCTCTAGCGCAATCTTGATTTGGTTATATCCAAAGAAATTGTGCATGAGTGACAACATTTGGTGCCTTGCTGTCAGGTCAACTATCATGTCAATGTTTGGTAGAGGAAAATAATCCTCAGGACAAGCCTTGTTCAAATCTCTGAAATCTGTGCATATATGAATCTGACCAATGTGTTTTGTTACTAGCACTAGATTAGATATCCACTCTGCATATGGAATTGGTCTTATGAACCCTACATCTAAGAGTTTATTCAACTTTTCTTTGACAAGTAAAGCGATGTGCGGATGCATCTTTCTCAATATTTATTTAATAGGTTTTGTATTTGGTAACAATGGAAGATGATGTAACACTAGCTCCAGATCAAAACCTGGCATGTCTATGTAAGACCATGTGAAGTTGATTTTTATTTCCTTGAAGAAACTAATGAACCATTCTCTTTCCTCTAGTGTAAGAGATTTAGCCAAATAGATATGTTTAGGGTCCTTTTCATCCCCTATATTGACTTCCTCTGTTTCTTCTACTAGTAATGCTAAATTTTCTTCTAGTAAGGGGAGGAGTTCCAACTTTTCATCCTCTGGTGCCTCAGAGAGGTTTCACTAGAAGATAAATCCTTTATTTTGTTCTTTTTTTTATGGTTAGAAAGAGCCTTTCAATTTTTACTTACTAACTGCTCTTTTTTTCTTTTGATTTTTCTTTTGCGATTGGAAAGAAGAGCCTCCTCCCCAAAGTATGCTGATCTGTCTAGGTTAGAGGAGAAGCATTCTTTGTGGTCTCCTGATGGTATGCACTCTTAGAGCCCCATGAAGTTTTTGATGGCTTCATCATTATCAAAAATATCTATGTCAGGCTGGACCCTTTTTAGTCCCATTCTATCAATTCGGGGTTGACTAGACAAAGGTTCACGTGGGGGATGACTCTTCTTGGGTGAACAGAACCATGGTGATAGTTTTGAAAAATTGAAAATAATATGTGGACACACCACCTAAGGAAATGACATCAAAATTTTTATCGATGCATGGTTGGTATTCTATGGTCATTTGGTCAAACATTTCATCAAGGTGTATGGTAATGATGGACTGAGAGGAATAGTCATGGATAGGTGACTCAGAATTACGGAGGGATAACCTCTCATACTAGTGTGAATTGGTCATGCTAGAATGATCATTTGATGTCTCACTTTTCACATCATCCTAGATAGTTTGATTAAGGTTCAATTGGGAATTAGATGATTCTATTGTCGATGAAAATAACCGTTGGAGTATATTGTTGATTAGGGCATGTTCCAGATTTGCCCCTGGTTTAATTCTGCAATTTGTTCTTGCTCTATGGGTAAATCTTGGATGGTTGTACTAGTTTTGTTTTTTCCATAGCCTAACCCTCTTTTTTTTCTTTGGGTTGGTGGTAAAGATAATTCCATTAATCCTTGTTGTCTTGCCCCCAGACCAATCTTACCATCATATCCAAATTTATGTAGCATAGTGAAACCAACCCCATATTGTGACAAAGGTATCTGTGCTTGAGGTGTCTCTTGAGAGTTTTTATACAACCAAGTTTTGATGTCCAAATTGAAGGGGTTTTCTTCATCTATGTCTCCCCATTTGAAAAATGTGATTGGTGGACATTTGAATAGTACTAGTTTTAGAGTTTCATGTGTTTCCACTGGTTAGGGCATGCCATTTAATCTGGGATTTTGAGGCATGTTAGTGATGGTAAAAGATTCATCATAGATATACTCACCACACCCTTTGTCTTTGATTGATATCTTACCCACCTTCCCTTGTATGTCTTTAGGAATGTAATCAGAGGTGGAATGAATGCTTGCCTCTTGATTTGAAGGAACTTGATTATCTATACTTCTTCTTATGGTGTTGTAGTATTGGAATGGGTTGGAATATCCTTCAATAATTATCTTTGCCCCTTGGTATGGGAATTTGATGCACTGGTGATAAGTTGAAGGGATAACTTGCATCTCATGTATCCATGGCCTCCCAAGCAACATGTTGTATCCCAAATCAAGGTCTATAATTTAAAAGGGGGTGTTCTTTATGACTGGCCCTATCCTAACTGATATAATGAGGATACCTTTTGATGATCTTTACTCTTCGTCATATGCCCATATATTTATCCTCCCAGTGCCATCAATTCTAGATTCTGAATAGCCCAATGTTTTTATCACTTTCAGAGTACTTATGTTTAACCCAGCCCCACCATCAATGAGTAATCTTTGGATTTTGTGTTATGCACTTGGATAAGCAGATGTAAGGGATCATTATGCATAGGCTTATGCGGCAGCACATCATGGTCTATAAAGGTGGCGCGCTTGTTGGTAGTGATGTAGTTGATCATGGTTTGGAAATTTTTTGGAGTTATGTCCCATGGGACTATTGCATTTTAAAGGGATTGATCTAGAGCTTGCTTATGTTGTGGGAATATGCACAATAGGTCAAACACGGAGATCTAGGTAGGTGTGCACTTTAGCTGATCCAATAGAATAGTTTTTGGATTGGAAGCTATTGTGGGATTAGCTGAGGTGGAAGGCATTCCTTGAAAAACAACCTTAGAATGTTGTGTTGTGACAACACATTTGGCATTAGGATCTTTGATAGTAATTGTAGCAACTTGGCTATCTGAAGGATTAATGCAATTTTTAGTGCTATCAAAGTTGGCATAATTATAGTTCACTTGCTTAGACTATCCACCAGACACAGAGGCTTTCCCTTTATTATGATCATAAAATGTATCATTGAAGATTATGTGATCGGTTTACCCTTGGATTGGGTATTTGTGACATCAATAATCCCTTGGTTGATTAGACCTTGTATAACATTTTTCAATCGATAGAAGTTGGGTGTCTTGTGTCCTTTTATTCGATGATACTCAAAAAATTCGTTATCAGTCCACCACTTAGGTTTCATAGCACCATGTTTGTACTCTCTAATTTTGGGTATAGTGATATTATTGGTTGGAATCAACTTTTTCAGTGTTGAATCTACTGACTCTCCCAATGGTGTGTAGTCACATTTAGGAAACATAAACCTCTATGGGTGTTGTGCATTGGTTTGGTTGTTGGACACAGTTGCTGCTTGAACAATGGGTGTTTGATTTTGATTATTCACCTGCTGAGTATGCACCATGGGTTTTAGATTCATCATGGGTGCTCCTTGTAGTGAAACCTTGGGTTGAGTATAGTTGACTATTTTGACATCAATGACACCATCATTAATGACATTCTTGTTCTTATTCCACCATTTAGCCTTATCCATTGTATTCTTATTGGTGTTCATTTGGCTAGGATCTACAAGGATTCCTCTCTTGACCAAGTTTGTACTCACATCGAACTCCTCATTCTATGATTTGCTTGAAATTTGGAGCGAGTTGCAGATTTGTTGTGAATGACATATCTGGGATCAAATTGTCAAAGAACATGACTATTAGGTCTTTTTCGGGAACATTATACATTATTTTGTTTGTAGTGTTCCTCCATCTTTGTAAGAATTTAACAAAGGATTCACCATCTTTTTGCTTAATGTCATAGAGGTCCTTGATGCTGACCTTGCATTCGATGTTATGATGGAAGTGAGCAATAATATTTTGGCCAATTCTCCTCAAGACTAAATTCCATGGGGTAGGTGTGAGAATGATTCCATTGCTGGTCCAGATACTCTGTGGAAACATTCACATTAGGTAAGTTTCATCATGTGCAACTTCAATGTAGCTAGCGAAGAATTCTCTGATATGCTTTATAGGATTGGTACTGCCTCTATATTTGTCAAATTTGGGCACTGAGAAGTGAGTGAGAAATAGATACATGTGCAATGAGTGATCAAATGGGTATGGGTATTAGTCCTTTATTGTATAAGACTTGGTTTTCCCTTGATCTTGCATGTCCATCATTTGCATTTGTTGATTTTTCACTTGTTGTATTAGTATGTCTCTTGGAGATTGAGGAACATTCCTTACATTGAGTCTTTGTGTCATGGTAGGTATAAGGATTTGCCTATGTGTTCCTTGTGTTGGAACATATGATCTCCTTGGGACTTGGTATTGATTTCCCAGTGTGTGATTCTGATATTGGGGAATTTGATTGATCCAAGATTGTTGTTGTTGTTTTTGGGATCCTTGTTGGAATAAAGGTGTAGCGTTTGGTGGTAATTTACTAAATGTCAGACCCATAGAGATTGATCCTTGTGGGAGAAAAGTATTAAGTCCAAAGCTAGTAGGGATAGAATGCAGTGTCTAAGTAATTGAAAATGGGTTATTGCTTGTTTGTGGAATTTATGACACAACTTGAGTGCTTGATGCTAGAGTCCATGAGGTCGATGCTTGAGATAAACTGGTGACCAGGGGTGCACTTAGTTGGGAGCCCATCATGTTTTGGGTGGATGATGTACTAGCTTGATTGGAAGAGCTAGTTTGGGTTGACACAGTCTGTGCTGATGTCATGGTTGTTGATGATGGCATAGACAAAACTTGAGATATCTTAGGATCCATTTGATAGGTTTGGGTTGTGATTTGTCCTGCTAGTGGGATCTTAGGCCATATTGTTGACACATTGAATTCAACAAGGAGTTTGATTCCCTTTTTGATCAACATGGATAGAAATATTTTAGGGTTTCTTTCCACAACAACATCAACTACTTGTGTGGAATAGGGATATTTCTCTATCTTAGAGCTCTTCCTCTGTGAAATCTTGAAATATAGTTGGTCTATGGGAATCTTGAGGAATAGTGGGTGCATTCTCAATGTAGAGAGCAGTATCAGTGTTTATGAATGGATAGTCCTCTTACTCTTTTTCCCATGGGGGAAATTGGTTAATATAGGATTCATCGGGTGGGGTTTTATCCTTCAACCTAGTATAAGATCCTCTATAGGGTGTGAAAGACATGGTGTTATCTAGGTTTTGAACTAAAATGAGTGATATAGAGAAAAAAAAGGGATAACCTCTCGAAGAGAGTTCGAGTACCTATTTTGACAAGGGTAATTCTAGGAATTTTTTTTGACTTCTCTTGATCTCAAAGATTGGTGATGTAAGATATTAATTCTGAATCTTTCCTTAGACGAGACAAAGTCATTAATAAAGATTGATGAAGCTAAGATAATGGGATCAAGATAATCTAATATGAACTTTTGAACTATCAATGGTAAACAATAGTCTAACTTTCAAAGAGGGACGATCCTAGATGTTTTGAGATTCACATAGATTCTTTGTTATTTCTTGAGATGTGTACACTGACCTTTCACATGAAATGGGGAATCTTTTCCAATATTTTTGGTTGATAAAAATACAGAGTGCTGACAGAGGAATCCAAATTTGCTAATAAAATAAATGCACAGGTTGATAGGTTGATTGCGACAAAATTCCACTGATTACAAAAAATGTAGCGTCAATTGGGGTAAAATTCCAATGATTGCGACAATCAATAAAAGGCTCAATTACGGTAAAATTTCATCAATTGCAGTAAAATTCCATCAATTGCGATAAAGTGGAACAATCTTGAAGAATGATTACAGTTTGGAAATCTGTCTAATAAAATGATATTTCTAGAATAGTGATTTGGTTATGGAACAAATTTTGGTTGACACCCTAGAATTCAAACATGTTTGACTCATTTTGACAGTGTGAGATGTAGGTTTTGCATTTTGAGAAATGATCACACAAGAAATCACAATAGACATAGTGTTTTCAAAGATCCAATAGTAAAAAGTGTATGTTCTAGAACTTTTCCAAGTTGCAATGTTTTCACGTGGTCAAAACAAAGACAGTCAGATTAATCTAGGTCAATTTGCCTCAAGATGCAATATTATAGGCACAATACTTTGGATGTTCGTCAACTCACACAACAATCATCATGCTACTAGGATAGGAAGATCCACGATGTAGGTGCTCATGTTTTTTCCTTTGCTAGATATTATTTTCGTGCTAATGAAGATCTCTTTCATCAATACAATATCCTGGAACACATATGTGAGGAATCTTGGGGGGACTTTTATAACCCCTTACACTATAATAAGACACTTGTTTAGAGGTTAAATGGGTAGGTCTCTAATTAATCGGGTTGTAATAGGGTCTGTGGAGTCTATCCAATCATTTTGTACTTGTGTGACTCACTTAAGAGCCTAGTTGACCATGCTAGCTACTTAGGGATACTTCACCCGATGTAGGCTATCATCAACACACCTCGCCCAATCTTGGCTAGATATAAACTGGATCTTTGGATTGCATCTTTTTATATACCAATCGAAAGGATTACTGGTTTAAGGTCATCCTCTAAGGAAGAAGCGCTTTCCCCAGACAGACCTCTCTAAAAAATTATAAAGGTTGTTAATCTAATAGATTGTGCAAATGTACCAAAGACTCAAGACACAAGGTTAATCGATTAAGAACAAAAATATCAAGTGTGAACTGAGCTAATCATCCATACATGCACACAAGTTTAATTTTAATGCCCAAACCAAATGGTGATTGCTTGTTCAATTTTTAGATGCACTAAATTCAAAGATTTTTTGCTTTTGTTCAATTGTTAACCACCATGTCAATTTTATGCACCAAAGTGAAAGATGAGATTGTTTTGCTCAATTTTAGATGCACCAAATTTAAATATTTTTTTGCCTTTGTTCAATTGTTAATGACCATGTCAATTTTAAGCACCAAATCAAAAAAGTGATCTATTGTGATGTTTTACACTTTTCTTTTTAAGCACCAAAAAGAGAAATGAATTTATTTTAGTTTGCTTTGTTAAAACTATTTCCACGCCACAAGATGATATGACAAGTTAGTACTGAAAACCTTGCAATCAAAATGAATAGTATTCAGCAACACTTGGATTATTAAGACCGTTAAGGCTAATGGTAACTTTGTATTTGGTTACAAATTAATTAGAGACCTACCCGATTAATTAAGAATAGTGATTTCTAGAATAGTGATTTGGTTATGGAACAAATTTTGATTGACACCCTAGACTTCAAACATGTTTGACTCATTTTGACAGTGTGAGATGTAGGTTTTGCATTTTGAGAACTGATCACACAAGAAATCACAATAGACATAGTGTTTTCAAAGATCCAATAGTAAAAAGTGTATGTTCTAGAACTTTTCCAAGTTGCAATGTTTTCACGTGGTCAAAACAAAGACAGTCAGATTAATCTAGGTCAATTGGCCTCAAGATGCAATATTATAGGCACAATACTTTGGATGTTCGTCAACTCACACAACAATCATCATGCTACTAGGATAGGAAGATCCACGATGTAGGTGCTCATGTTTTTGCCTTTTCTAGATATTATTTTCATGCTAATGAAGATCTCTTTCATCAATACAATATCCTGGAACACATATGTGAGGAATCTTGGGGGGACTTTTGTAACCCCTTACACTATAATAAGACACTTGTTTAGAGGTTAAATGGGTAGGTCTCTAATTAATCAGGTTGTAATAGGGTCTATGGAGTCTATCCAATCAATTTGTACTCGTGTGACTCACTTAAGAGCCTAGTTGACCATGCTAGCTACTTAGGGATACTTCACCTGATGTAGGCTATCATCAACACACCTCGCCCAATCTTGGCTAGATATAAACTGGAGCTTTGGATTGCATCTTTTTATATACCAATCGAAAGGATTACTGGTTTAAGGTCATCCTCTAAGGAAGAAGCGCTTTCCCCAGACAGACCTCTCTAAAAAATTCACTTTGTATTTGGCTACAAAACACTGGAGAGAATCAAGATTCCTGTTAAAAGATTCACTTTGATCTTCAGCTATGATTGCCAAGATTGCCTTTCATTGTGTGTGGTAATGAGTAGTTTGTCTTATGGCTTCTCTTAGTGATCTATAACCCAGGGTGCATCTGGTTATCCTTTTTGCCATATGTCATTTGCTCAATCCTGCACAGAAATCAAGAAAAAACACAAAAAGAAAACTTTTCAAAGATCTTTCTTTTTTTGAAAATATTTCTCAAAAAAATTAAAATAACAAAGAATAAAATCCCTATATAATTTCAAGACCTTTCTAAAAATGTAACTTTTTTGAAAAGAAATGCTGATATGTGTCCATAACTTTTTTTTTTATGAATATCATTAAAAAATTATAAAAAAATCAAAATAATCTAAATTTTGGAATGTAGCTTTCTTATGTCAACTAATACCTGCAAAACAAAATTTAGATCATAACTCCTTAGTTGTGCCCTAGGGACCCATTTTATCAAAACATACAAGTTTTAAAAGATCTACTAATTTTGCAAAATAATTTCACAAAAATTAAAATCATAGAGAATAAACCCCCTCGATAATTTCAATACCTTTCTAAAAATGTATTTTTTTTGAAAAGAAACTCTAATTCGTGCCCATAAAAGATTTTTTATGAAATATCATAAAAAATAAAAAATCTCATAAAAATATGAATTTTGGATTGTGGCCTCCTTAAATCAGCGTCAACCTAAAAAAAAAATTCATTAAAAATTTCCATGCGGTTTGAAAGATATGAGCAAATTTCACGCTGAGTTGATTAAGAGTAGTGGTTGAAATAATGGCCATACGACCAAGACCGAGAGATTCTTTTGGTTGTCTGCAAGTGATTATTAGGCTATAAGTTCACGTCGAGTCCGCCAAAATGGCCATGGTGAACATTCTTGATTATGATCACAAGAATGCTTGATGCTTCGCAAGAATCCTACAAAGTAAGTGTTTGACAAAGCTTGAAATCCTGAATCCTTCAAATGGCCAAGAAGGGTTGATTATATAGAATATGGAAAATTATTTGGATGGTTGAGATCGATCCAAAAGATTAGAGAATGAATGGTTGAGATCAAAAGGATCTGGAGAAGCAATCAGTAAACTCCACCTCTTCAACTAGGAGAGAAAAGGTGATGCTTTAGTTAACTAAGGAGTAACCAGTTAACTCCACCTCTTCAACTTGGAGAGAAGGAGTGATGTTTTAGTTTAACTAAGGAGCAACCAATAAACTCCACCGTTTCAACTCGGAGAGAAGAGGGGATGTTTAGTTAACTAAAAAGAAACCAGTTTACTCCATCTCTTCAACTTGGAGAGAAGAGGGGATGTTTAGTTAACTGAAAAGCAACTAGTTTACTCCACCTCTTCAACTTGGAGAAAAGAGGGGATGTTTAGTTAGCTGAAAAATTAATCATAAGTTACCTTTTTGAACTTGAGAAAGAATTTATTTGAATATTTAATTGATTTTTGTAATTAAATATTCAAACATGAGATGATTAAATTCTTTTATTTATTTAGAATTGAATTATTGAGTAAAATTAAATTAATTCAATGAAATTAATATAATTAAAAGACTTAATTAATAAGTTTAAATATTTAAATTTAAACTTTAGAAAATTGAATTTATTTAATTAATTAAATAAAATTAATCATTTAATTAATTTTGGGGATATGATTAAATGATTTGGGCAATGGATTTATAAGAAATAGATGATTAAATAATGATTAAAAATCCATTAATTAATAGATGAAAATTAGTGTTTAATGTAAGGTCACAAGTATGTCCATTTTAGGGTGCCTACACATTCTTCTTTCGAGAGATCTTTCATGATTTTATTGCACAAACAATCTCTCAAGGGGGCACCGTATTACCTCGTTCCTACTAGGGAAAATTTTTATGATTATTCTTTGAAACAACACTCAAAATCACATTTTCTCAAAGAGGAGCAAAATGGAGACACCTAAAATTATCCCATGCCTCCAAGCAACACTTTTACTAACTTTCTTCTTAATTAATTAAATAATTTTATTTATTTAATTAATTTATGTCATTCTTCTAATAAAATTCAAATCAACATTCCCTCCTTTCTCATAATTAAATAATTAAAACTATTTAATAATAAAATTTTCTTCTAATGTTAATTAAATAATTTTATTATTTAATTAATCAATTTCTTCCACTTTAATTAAATAATCTTTATTATTTAATCAAATGCACTATTCTAATTTCTGTTATAATTAAATAATTAAATAATTATTTAACTAAATATTCAATAATTAAATAAATTCTTTAATTTGTTTAATTATTCACTTTTTCAAAAACAACCTCTTCTAAAATAAATAAAATATTTATTTTATATACTAATTTAACGAGTTAACTAATTGACTTATTTAACTCATTTCCTATTTCTTTTCATGCACACATAATATTATTTATTTTTTAATTAAATTATCATTTTGATTCTTGTCTTCCACAATTAAATAATTAAGCCAAGCGACTTTCTACAATGGAACCAAATTTCATTGTAAATATTTGAGCTTTTTGAAAAAAAAGTGACGTGCAACTGATTGTTCTAATTAATTGAGCATTGTTGTCAATAAAATATGATTTGGACTGCATCAGAACCTAGAATGAATGCAAAAGGCCACAACAGAGGATGTGATCTAGATTGTAATGAACAATAAGAATGCAAAAGGGAAAAAAAATGTGAAAAAGGCAATGTTGAAGGATGAAATAAATAAATGGTTTGCTATTTTATTTTTAGTAATTGCACATCATAGGTATACAATAAATAATGCATTTTTGTTACCCATAACTTTTCACGAGGATGAATTTCTCATAAAATTCAAGGCATGCAGTGCAGACCATTTCATTGCCTCTCCCAAGATCCCTTATGCTCAATGTCTGATTCTGTGAATTATTGAGGATATTTTGTATGGTAGATCGCTGGGTGCCTGGTGTAATCTTTTTTTTAATCTTCATCAAATGATGTATTAGAAGAGTAGTTTGTTCATGTAGACAAATTAGGGCTTATCTTGGTGATAAATTCATCTCACACTTTTCTTGAACATTTATGACATGCAATTGGATGTTTTGTAGATGAATGTCAATGAATTAAATGGGATTCTAGAAAGTTTAGGTGCCAAGAAATACCAAATTAAACCTATAACTCCTGTGCATTGCACCCAATTAAGCCTTTAACACCCAATATAAAGAGTGTTCCAGTGATGTCTGCCATAATCTATGGAATGGTGAGACACTTCCCCTCACTTATGGATTTCATAGGCTAAACATTAGAATTATCCATATTAGATTTGTGAATATATGATGAATTATTGTGAAGATTAGAGTAGAGACCATATTAAGGCCATTAATAAGAGTATGTGTAATGGTCATTAGAAAAATGTGTTGAGGTTGCCCAATGATTCACTCACCTCATACCATTACTTGAATATTTTTCCCCAATATAAAATTGTTTTCAAGGGATGCAACCTTTAAGCATTACTTTTTGGTATTTCATCTATTTGATGTCTTATTTTGTTATATTCTAATAGGGTAGAAAATCACAAATCTAAGACTTTCACAATCAATAAAATTTTAAAAGAGCATGTGGGAAAAAGAGGCCTGCAAGATTTTAATGAACTTTTTGGACTAAATTTTGTGAGTTTTTAGTTAGAAAAAGATTTTCAAGAACCCAGTTTAGAAGTTGCATGTATGAATTAAGTTTTGACTAAAAAATTACTGTATTCCATATCATAGAATTGTTTATTCATGGATGCATTTTAGTTACTATTTTTTTTCAAAGCACACATGTTTATTGAATCTACCTTGAATTGGTGAGTAAGGGGTCAAATGTGAGGCATCCACCAATCATATCAGGGCTTCAAATTGTTGTTACAACATGTGTATGCCATCCCTATTTTGAATCTACCTTGAATTGGTGAGTAAGGGGTCAAATGTGAGGTGTCCACCAGTCACATCAAGACTTTAAATTGTTGTTGCAACATGTGTATGCCATACCTGTTTTGAATCTACCTTGAATTGGTGAGTAAGGGGTCAACTGTGAGGCGTCCACCAGTCATATCAGGGCTTCAAATTGTTGTTGCAACATGTGTATGCCATCCCTATTTTGAATCTATTTACATGTCATGTGCAAATGGGCGTTAACTAAAGATATCTATTTACATGATGAAATTTGAGAGGTTTGCAAGGTTCTAAAATTAATTGAATATTTTCTTCAACAAAATTCTAGATGGTGTGCAAGTGTTATCGCGCACAACCTTAGCACTAATTTTTGAAGCGAAGGGCATGAAAACTGTGCCAGCTCTTAAAACTTTTTTGGGTTCTCTTTCAAAATGAAAGCTCAACTTTGGCCTAGTTTGGTGAATGCCTACCCAACTTGATCTTCCATTTCTTGTGAGCATTTTTTTCATCTAATTTGTCTTCTTTTTATTGAGTTTGTATTTGTATTTCTTTTATGCACTAAGTGATTTTTCATTTAGTGCTTCAATTTATTAAATTCCATAATCCATATAAACTCTTCACAACAAAATAGTAGATTGAAAAGTATCAAATTTTAAAATATAAGTTATCAATAATAGTTATTATTAAAAATTTAAATATTGACAACTATAATTTTTTATATAGTAATACTTCCAAGATATAATAAAGTGTTTATCTTTATTATATTCTTTTTCAAAGTCTACACACCTACAAAGTAATATCTTTGGAGAATCATATATATATATATATATATATATATAATACATGAATTTTAGTTATAAACAATGTAATGTTTATTAATTTTTATTTATTTATTTATTTTAAGCAAAAGTGGGTGAGCCACTATAATATATTAATAAAGACTGATTCAAAAAGCTCAACTGGGAAAGAATCAGGAAGAAAACCCAGCATCATTGCTTTAATATATACAATAGTTCAAAAATATTCACTATCGATTGAGATTGATATCACATCATTCATACAATAAGGAGTATGAACTACCTCCCCCAACCCCCTAATTGAAACACATTAAATTAAAGGGGCATCAAAATATCAAAATATCAAAATTTGAAAATGGGATCAAATCGGTCCACTTTTCACTCCATGGCGTTCTAACCTCGAAACCCACTACGCACCATTGTGTTGACCACTGTTCTATTTTCATACCATGCCACAGCAATATCATCTTGGTCTCAGGGATGCCTGAGAAGTAGCATAGTCACGGCCCCATCATGAACACTTGTAGATACCACCGCCGAGTCCCATCCTACACACTCGGCCTCTTGTCTACCTGAATCCGCACATTCGATAGACTTCAACTAAGAAGAGCTCGGGGGCTGCCAACCACTCCACTCGGCCACCATATCATTCGGCCCCAACTAAGAAGGTACCATTTGCAATCCCTAAATTTGAGGGCTATTTGAAAACCTAAGCAAGTTTAATAATGCAAATCCCATTTTTCTTACTCTTTCCTCCAGCTGATATCCGAGTGCCCGTGCAGTAAGTTGAAGCATAATTTTCATGTTTGATGAGCTTTGCTTGTCTACTTCTTTTTTCATTGCCTCAAAAGTCACTAAGACTTCATGCTTTTGAAGCAACTGGGCATGGGAAAACAGTCCTCCCACTAATGTCATTCCACACCAAAGATCATAATATTGCATAGCCACATTAAGATTGTTATCCGCAATAAACACTGGCCGAACTACCTTGGTCGCCAGAGACTGAAGGAGGAGTGGAGACTGCATGATTTCCATGGTGTTAGAGAGGAAAATGGACACTAAATTTGAAGGATAGAATAATTGTATTGCAGCGGTGCCCAAATGATCTTCCCCAATAACTTGTTTGATAGCACGCCTAACTGTGGGAGAATGGATGATAAATATGGTATCAAGAGTCGAGTGCACCACTGGAATCAAAAGCACAATTTCCTCAACACTTGGCGGTATCCAAATGCGATGATTCTTTGGCATGATCCCCCTGTGTTGCTTGTGACAAGAATCGCATGTAACAACAACATCTAAATTCTTCGCCATTCTCTAACCTTGCTGAAGAAATGTGAAACAATCTAGAAATGTAAGCCATGAATATATCCTTAATGACTATTAATAGCGAAAGGATTTGGGAATCCCACTCCATACTTGCCCAAGTTGTGAATTCATTATTCTTTTGCGCTCGCACTTGGGAGGCCATGTGAATAGTGCTAATCGACTAAGCTGAATATCGTCAGCATAATGTACTTCAAATCCCTCACAATATATGACATAATATTACACTAATGTTGATGTTATTGGCTCATACACAAAATCCTAAATCACCAAGTTCGCATACCAAAAACCATCTTGTCCAAATCCTTTTGTTGATTAATGCCGACAACAATCCTTGTCAACTTGAATTAATCTTTTAAGCTCTCCATCATCATCAATCAAAGCTGATGGATTCAATGATGAAAGGTGTAAACCATCACATCCCAAATTAGATAAGTAGTCTACAACCTGATTTCCTTTCCTCAGCGTATGTGATATACAAACATCATGACATTCATCTAACATTCTCCAAATTTGTATTAAAATATATTTTAATTTCCATGAATGTGCCTTTTTATGAATACATGCATTTGTAATAACAGATGAATCACCTTCTATGTGCAATGAACGAAAATTACCCTGTTTAGCTAAAATTAGCCCTGCAAGTAGAGCTTGGGCTTCCGCCAAGTTATTAGTACCAACAGCCAAAGGGGAAGTGACAAGTGCAACTACTTTTCCTTTAATGTCTCGAATACACACCCCCAACCCTAAGATTCCAGGGTTACCTCTTGAAGTGCCATCAAAATTGAGCTTCATAAACCCCTCATTTGGAGGTCTCCAATGCACATCCGATCTTGATACTGGTGTAGTTGAATTCTTATGACTCTGCCACCGGTAGGGAATAACAAGATGTTTCCATTCCTGAAGCACTTTAGAATCCCATGCAGTTACAATAGGGTTGAATTTGCAGCTTCTTATACTTGCATTTGTCACTTCTGAGATAGATCGTTCAATACCTTCT
>MU228250.1:198414-215790 GCA_018584345.1 Thuja plicata | reverse complement strand
ACAAGATGTTTCCATTCCTGAAGCACTTTAGAATCCCATGCAGTTACAATAGGGTTGAATTTGCAGCTTCTTATACTTGCATTTGTCACTTCTGAGATAGATCGTTCAATACCTTCTAGAACTTTGTCAATGTGAGATACCTCTTTTCTGAAAAGGTGCTTATTTCTTTCCCACCAGATGGCCCAAATTACTAATGCTGGTGCACATTTCCAAATATTTGCAAATAACAATTTTGGAAAAAAGACAGGCCATGATTGAAAGAGATTCCAAATATTATCTTGCAATGGTGTACTGTAGTTTAGTTTTTTTAATATGAAGGACCAACATTGGGCTGCAAATGTGTAGTTCAAAAGTAGATGATCCATGGTTTCTTCATATGCATTGCAAAAAAGACAATAAAAAGGAGGGGCAATGTTTAACCTGTTTAATCTATCACTAGTCAGAATCCCATGCTTAATTGCAAGCCATGCAAAACAACCTGCCTTTGGGAGCACAACATCATTCCAACAAAAAGAGAAATCTCTAGAAGGAATCTTATCAGAGCCACTTTGCTAAATTAATTTATAACCCTCTTTCACTGAGTAATTACCATCTTGAGCTAGAACCCAAAAGAGTTTATCTTCACATCCTGAGAAAAAAACTTGTACTGAAGCTAGAATTTGTTTGAAATTGTACTTATCTTGATTTGACAATGCTAATTCATTTGGATCTTTCCAAATGACCTTACCTGAGATATTACAAATAGAAGCCACATATTGAGTGAGATGCGTACCCCAAGATGCCTCGGAGATATGTATAATGTCTTGGGAAGTTGCTCTTAAAGATAAGGGAGGATTTCCATTCCATGAATCTCTCCAGAAATTTACCATGCTACCTTTATTCACTTCCCAAGAAATGTATTTGAGGAAAATTTCTCATGAGGCCATCATAAAGTCCCAAATTACTGATCCTTTAGGGGGATCCAAAATAGATAAAACTCTAGATGGGTCATTATTATCTAAGTATTTCTATTGCATAATCCTGCACCATATGGACTGAGGTTTAGAATACATATGCCATACTAGTTTGCCACCAAATGCTTCATTTCTCTTTGTTAGATCATGCACCCCTGCACCACCCATTGCTAGAATGTGTGCCATGTCATGAAGGGATATAAGAGAGATTTTCTTGGCATCATTCATGTTACCTGCCAAAGGAATCCTCTAATCAGTTTTTGTATTTTTTGAATAATCTTGGGAGGAGCTTTAAGGACTGCAATGTATTAATTTGGTATGGCTGCAAGAACTGACTTGATGAGAAGAATTCTGCCTGCCAATGATAGCCATCTGGCTTTCCAAGCCACTATTCTACTTTGGATGCGTTGCACTACTGAAGACCAATAGCTATTCTTATTTGATCCCATAAAAAATGGGATTCCCAAATATATAGATGGTAAGAAATCCACTGAGAATCCTAGAATCCTGACTATTTTTTCAGAGATCATTTTGTTGGTATTAAAGAGATATATTTTGGATTTTTGATCATTAATAGCTTGACCTGAAATTGTAGAATAAAGTTGTAATATACTTTTAATATGTCAAGCCTCCTAAACTTGTGCCATACCAAATAACAGAGTGTCATCTGCAAATAGGGAATGAGTGATAGAAATACTTTTACCATAGACATGTGCACCTTTCCACTTACCTGACTCATGATGATGGTTAATAGTTCTATTAAAGTCAGCCATGATGATGAAAAGAGCCGGTGATAATGGATCACCCTATCTAATTCCTTGTGATGAAGAAAAGAAGCCAGCTGGTTTTCCATTAACTAAGACTAAAAACCAAGCACCTGAGATACATGCTTTAATCCATTTACACCAACCTTTTGAAAATCCCATCTTATTTAATACTTGGAGCAGAAACTTCCAACAAACTCTATCATAAGCTTTCATCATATCGAGTTTGATCACAAAATTTGATGTATGATTAGAGTCTATTGAGTGTAGAACCTCATGAGCCACTAACGCTCCTTCCATTATTTCTCTGCCTTGGACAAAGCCTCCTTGTTCCAAAGAGATAATGGATGGAATAAGATGCTGTAATCTTAAGTAAATGGCCTTGGTAATGATCTTGTATGTCAGATTACATAATGAAATTGGCCTAAAATCTGCAAATGTTTTTGGATTCTTGACTTTTTAGATTATTGAAATATTAGTAGTGTTAAAGTATTTGAGCATACTCTTATTTGTTTCTTGATTCCTCCATGACATAAAATAAATCCCATCCAATAGTATCCCAACAACTTTGATAAAATAGTGCAGAGAAGCCATCCGACCCTGGAGCTTTATCTGGAGGAAAGGAAAAGACCACCTTTCAAAGCTCTTGAATGGAAAAGGGGGCCATCAACATGGCATTATCTTTCTCAGATACCATGCATGGAATGGCTGCTAGGATCTCATTGACTTGTGCCTCCGTGGGTGATGGAAAAGAAGCAGGAGCAAGTAGATTCTTAAAAAATTTAACCCGTCTTCACAGATCTGCTGTGCATTGGTAATAATATTTCCAGACTGGGCATCTTCAATATGAAAAATGGTTGAATTAGCTTTCCTTTGTTTGGCTGATGAATGCAAATATTTTATGTTTCTATCTCCTTCATGCAGCCAAAGTTCTCTAGATTTCTGTCTCCAATAAATTTCTTCATGACTACACAAATCCTCCCATTCTAGTTGAAGATCTTTCTGCCTAGCATGAGTGTCTTCATTCATACCATTTTGGACAATGTGGATATAAACTTCTTCTAATTGCTTTTTAACTTCCTCTTTTTGTCTAAAAACATTTTTAAAAACCTGTTGATTCCAGATTCTGATATGACTTTTAAGAAATTTCAATTTCATGGCAAATTGATGCATCTTGGTTCCTACAACATGCGGTGCATTATTCCACCATTGCTGGATATGCTGTAAAAAAAGAGGGTGGCGAAGCCACATTTTTTCAAATTTGAAAGAGGAATGAAATTGGATATCATCTCCTTTATGAGCATTGGTAATATTTAGTGAAATTGGGAAATGATCAGAACCTGGCTGAAGAAGAATGTACGAAGAGATTTCCACATCCTTAAGTTTCTAGACTTGTGCCAAAAGGAATCTATCCAGTCGAGTAGCAATGTGTGCAAAACCAAACCTCTTATTTGTCCAAGCAAAGGACCCATTAGTCGGGGAGATATCCATAAGATTATTATTGTCCACAAAGCAATTGAAATCCTAAATGGTTTTAGTAGGAGGAGTAATACCCCCTATCTTCTCCTCATATGAAATAAGTACATTAAAATCCCCACCAATAATAACATCTTGAGAATCCTGAACTTGGATGAATTGAGTAATCGAATCCCAAACTCTGGCTGTATCCTGTGTAGGAGCAGGGCCATATACATTGATCAAAATAAAAGATGAATCAAACTTAGAAATTTTCAGCATCTGCCAATTAGACTCCTGATGAATGAGCACACCTTTGATTTTTTGAGGATTCCATAGTACTGCAAGCCCACCAGATGCACCCAAGCTTGAAGTATGCAAAGAATTCCATCTGGTCCATTTAGCAATGGTTTTTTCATAAGTGTCCTGCGATAGTTTGGTCTCCTACAGTAGAACAATATCTGCCTGCATAGAATCAAAAATTTGTTTGATCCTATGTCGCTTGTCAGAGGCATTAATGCCTCTCACATTCCATGAATTGATCTTCATTAAGGACAAGGAGAACCTCTTGTTCTCCTTGTCGATCTTTTAGTGACTACAAATTGGGAATCCAAAGTAGTTTGAATGCCAGCTGCTATTTCTGACTTGGTCTTGGACCCCTTCGGCCTGCCTCTTGACTTTGGCATTTTGGGGGAAAGTATGGTCTTCAAGGGTGTTTGCACAATAGACAATGTTTGATTATGATCAAAATTCCAACTAACAGTATGGAATTCAATATCCGTGGGTAACTGGGGGCTAGATAGTACATCTTCATGAGGCCAACTATTAAGAACTTGAGATGGTATGTTATCATTTGAGCTCTGAACTTGCTGGTATAGACACTTCTCCAATCCCAAAGGATCCTTGTAAGGGATGATTTCAAGATGCTTTGCATTGTCTTGTTGCAGACAGTGACTAGCTTTAGGAGGAGTACCTGTTAAGAGATTATTAGGCAATAAATTGATTTCCCCATCTGTGATCAACTTAAATCTAGAAAATTGATCAGTATCCTGACTATTCTAGAACTAAAATTCTCAGAGAAGATTATCAAGATTTGAAGAATCATTATAATTGACACTAAAACCTTCTTCCCTTGCTATGCCAAACATGATGTTATCAGTTATCTCTGAAATAATTTGATCTACTATTTGTCAAACCTTTCTGCCTACTAAAGTAGGAGTAATAATCAGCTATCTAGAGAGATTTACAGGAAAACTACCAGTCTTATTTAGAAACTCCCCAACAACTTGGCAGTAAGAATATGGCACCATAGTATTCTGAGAAGCAGGGGGCAACGACAACCACAGATTTACTGTAGCAGAAAATTGCTTAATAAATGATAGAAACCACTTGAGAAAGCATATAAACTCAGAACCTGGCATTTTACTCACATACCCCACCAATTGGTCAATCATTGTTTCATTTTTCACAATAGGAGATTGAGTGTGATCACTCAAGTCAGATATTTTAGAACATTTCATTGGATCAGCGCAAAAGTCTAAGAAAAGAAGCGTAACACCAATATCTCAAGCTTGAAACTGGGTGTTAAAGTGACCCAGTTGATGCTGATATTTGTTGACTGTGATTTCATCTTGAATTTTAATTGTTTGTCCCCATTCACCCCACTGAGATTTGAGAGAAATTGAGGAAGGAAATTATTTACTGGTATCAATGAGAAGGCAAACTCTAACTTCCAAATGCAGGCAATCGAATGGAATGAGATCATGCTTGAGGAATATACCCAATTTGTTAGCTAAGATTTCAATAATCTCTGGGTCTCGATATTCCAGTGGCAGTAATGGGAATGAAATCCAATGAGGGAAGAACTGGGTGAGTGGATCCTTGGGATTAAAATTTGGGGTCCAGATCAAAGTATAAAGACCTGACCCCTGGCAAAACCAACCTTTCTATTTATGAACGGAATTTCTATCCTCTTTAGATTCAAAGATGGCAAAAAAATACTTGGATACCTCATCAATATAAAAAATATCTGTTAAACTAGGCCAAGACACAAAAGCCCATTCCTTAATGACTGGAAATGATAAGGAAGTTGAAGCAAACTTACCAATAAGAGCTGATTGGCGAAGAAGACCAATAGAGTGCTAAAGTAAATGAGAAGGTAAAGTGACCATCAAATTATTTCTCCCAACCATCGAGTTATGCAGATATACTGCATCTACATATCCCGAGGCTTTCTTTTGCCAAATCTATTTAGAAACCTTTGGATTGAAGGGGGCCCTAGTTGCATTTGGAGAAATAGAGACGTCCTGGCTTTTATTATTATCTTTAGATTGAGTGTTTGATGAAGCATTATGAATGCATGCCGGAGACCCAAGCGGAGTCCCATCACAAATATCAAAGATGGGATATTTTTCCTTATTCATCTTTCTACCATGACCAGAATACTTCCTATGATTGAAATGATTTAGATCTTTGTTTAGCCCTATCAATGGCGGATCTGATTTTTTGAAAAAAGAATTTTCCCGCCCAGGCATTTTTTGAAAATGTGGAAAATACATTTTGCGATCAACATTTTGTTTGGAAGATTCACCTGATTCAAATGTAGATGAAGCATGCTAGGGTCTCTTAGAAGTAGGTTGCAGACTGCCTTTTGATAATGGCTACTTCGTGAATCGACGATCATAGAATCAAGGATTGACAAAAAAGGGTTTGGCTGGCTGAACTATTGCCTTACCAGGAAAGATTGACTTCAATCCTTTTTGATCTGCCAAACCCTTATTAGGGTTTCTTTCCACAAACGAACATCTTTGCAAATGAAAACCACAATGATCTGAACTGACAGGTTGAACCACAGGTGTAGAAGAAAAAATACGGGAAAAGTCATTACTCGCGAATGATGATTGTTTAGAGTGAGGGATCCCATTGTCTTGATATTACTACTCAAATTTCTGGCTCTGCGACTGCAACTGACTCCTTCTGCAATGTTTTTTCCACCTATGCACTAATATTCCCCTATCGTGACAGTACTGCTGGAAATTTTCCTCTTGTGTTTCCAACTGCTGCCTGAGACCTGAAGATTGCTTACCCTGACAATGATTTTCTCCATTGGTCGCTCCTGCGAACGGTCCTGCGCTTCCTCCCTCCATCCTTTTTTATTAAATATTAAAGATTCAATGTAATGTTTATTAATTTCTTCTATTTTTGATAATATAATTTTTTATGCATTAAATTTTTTTCAATTTCATATATATATTTATCCACATTTGTACTCCATATTCTTAAAAATTATACTTAATCATTCTATAACTTCAATTTTTATGTTTATTTTTTATAAAGCTAATTTTTCCTTTATTTATGCTATTCTTAGTTACTTTTTATACTAATCAGTGATTTTTTAATATTTATAAATGTTTAATATTTTTTAAAATTGATTAGATAGCTCTCACCTTATTCTACACACACACACACACACACAGGTATGCTAGTATTCTTCTTGATTCTTGTCACCCATAATTAAATAATTATTTTAATTATTTAATTAGTTAATTAAGTCTTCTCAATTAAAATAAATTGTTTAGTTTATTTAATTAAATTTTTTTTTTCTAGTCTTCTATAATTAGATAATTATTTTAATTATTTAATTGTCTAATATTCCTCCAATTATTAATTAAATAATTTTATTATTTAATCAATTTCTTATCTTCAACTCTATATAAATACTTTTAATTATTTAATTAAATGAAATATTCTTCTTGTTCTTGTCACCATAGTTAAATGATTAAATTATTTATTTAATTATTAACCGTGTCTTCTATTATTGAATTAAATGATTATTTTATTTTATTATTCTATTTGCACAGTGCTAGCTTTTCCTTCTAAAATAAATAAATTATTTAATTTATTTATTTTTTCTCATGCACAATTAAATAATTATTTAATACTAATTACATTCTTCAGTTCATCTCCTTTATCAAGCCAGTCACTTATCTGTCCAGTCTCATGCCAATGTAGTTAGTTCCATTTTTAGTCTTTTGTTATTCAATCCGTTGTCATTAAAGTAATATGTTGCATATTCAATCTCTTTTTATGTATTCTAGGTTATCTTTTCAATCAATCTTGTCTAAATTGGTCTTGACCATTCATTATAAAAAAAACACCTCTTAATTGAGACAGTCCGTTGAAGTTTAGAAATTTATAAAAGGAGGGTGATTCCTTATAGTTCAACAAACACAATTCTTGAATCTTTGTATTATCAATACTCGAGGATGCAAATCTGAGAGCCCACATTACAAAGAAGAGAGAAAGCAAGGAAGAAATATTGGTGATATTTTTTGTGATTTTTATTAATTATTCATTATGCATTAGATTATCATGTTTTATCTTTGTTTCTTGAATGAGGTAGGAATTTTATGCGTAGAATAGGATCTTTTGTGGTTAGATTCCTTAATCTATTTTGCAGGTATCATCAGGTTGATTCTACCCAATTTTACCTTATTACATGGAGAAGGATCTAAACTTAGAAAAATAGTGTACCAAATGTTGATAAGTGATTATGTTAAGACTTGCATCAAGATGGACCCAAAATTAAAATGAATTAAAGTGTATTAAGATTTTGCCATGGCATCTCACCCCCACTCTGAGGTGCATGCGACTTCTAAAATGAACATGTACTTTAGAGTGTATCTTAAGAATTCACAACCATTCAAAAAGGAAATATTTACACATAAAAGGATATAACATCCACATAAACTAATGTCTAAGACAACGTAATCCCTTAATGTGTTCATCCTATTGTCACAGACAAAATAATAAAGAAAATATGTTCAATGAGTAGCATTTGTGACACAAGTGAAGTAAACATGAATTGAAATCTTATTTTAAATGGGAAAATAAATAGAAAGTAGGAAAATGTAAGAATGTAATCCAAAACTATATCACAAAATTCAATAAGTAACTCAATAGCCACATTAACAAGTGAAAAAATTAAACATGAATGATAAATGAGTACATATTGCACCTTCACAAGATGAAGTGTCAACTCAAGAATGTAGAGTACTATACTATACAAAGGATGTGCTCTAAGCTCTCAATCCTATCTTGTCACATCAATACAAATAATGATATAGAAGACCATTGGAGTCTATGCATACCACATGAAACCAATATTCATTCAAAAACCAAGAGACAAAAACAAAGTTTAGGCACTTTTCTACTCAACCATCAAGCTTACACTTCCCCAAAATTATTCCTATCTCAAAGAATACTCGACCCCACATGAGATGCCCAACAACCTGAAAATGTCGAGTAGGATAGAGTCCAATGCAAAATAATATATGTCCTACTATTTGTAATGGTGAAAAAGGAGGAGTAGGGTGTATGATCACTAGCTTATGTAAACTAATTATTAAATAGCCATATATTTCACATATCAATGTTTTAACCTTACTACAGGTGCAATAATTAACATTAATATTTACCATGAAAATTCATTAAATAAATCAAGCTAAAAGCATCATAAAAACACCTGAAACTCATCTAAATAGATAATCAACTGAAACAGACAATCAACTGAAACAGAAAGCCAACACACACAAACAGGCTCACGAGTCCACGTCACTTGACGGATTCAAACACTAGGGTAGTCAATCAGATTCTTTGTCCATCAATAGGACAAAATATGGGTTTAGGGTGTGGATTAGGACCTGAATACTATCTCCCCTCTCTTACCATTGAGATAATGCGATAGGGCACGCTCACTCCTGCCAATTCAGGGAAGACGTAGCCCGGTACCTGCAAACCTGTCATCACAAAGACGAGCATACATGCATATAATATAACAAACAATGGTTGAGACCAGTTTATCATGTGGATCTCGCCGAAGCAAGTAACTACGACTCTGTCCCATACCATATCAAGCACGTCAAACAGTAATGCAAAACATACAAATGATCCATGTGCATATAACTCTAGGGTCAGTATTGTTAGAAAACCATAATCGAAATGACATCCTAACATATACATCAACATTATGAAATAACCATAAATCATATGCAAATAGGAGATATAACACTCTAAGCAATGAATCAATAACATACTAAAGCGTGATACATAAATATCCTCTAATCCATCTGAAATAACCACACATACATGAAAAATCCTAAAAGAGATCGGCAACCGAAACTGAAAAGCAAACCAAGAGGTGGGTATTACATCCTCCCCAACCCTACTTCCTTCTTGTTTACATTGAGTAGAGTGGATCTAATTGGCCCAACCCTCAAATATAATCAATAAATGATTGAGCACAAGGTGGATTTAATAGTCCTTGTTTGAGTTTAAAATTACTATGCAAAGGGTGTGATTTGGATGCTAGATATACAACCAACGATGATAAATTGAGGGTTTTTAACATACATAGAAAACCACATAATAGATATGGAGTAAAAAGTTACATATTTGGAAAGAAGAGATAGAAAGAAACCTATGTCTAAAATATGGGCTAAAATTAAGAGGTCAATGTCTCTTGGTGTGACCTTGACCTAGGAAGGCCAGATGTGGATGCAAACTATGTTTCAAGGAATATAATACTACATAGAATTTTTACTCAACCGATGGAGATGATGAAGACCGAGATCAGAGGTGTACATGATTGTAGAAGGATTAGATTAGTTTTTATTTTGTCATTGATGTCAAGCAATTCATTTATGGTTTATATTGAATTGCCATGTCTTTTGGAGTCGATTTAATTGGGAAAGTTAATAAAGATTAGACAATGATAAGTTACTATTGTGACAATTGTTTTCTACTTTATCAAGTTGGTAAAGAAGATAAGTCAAGTCGGTAAGCTAAAAAAGTTATGTTATCGAGTAGAAGAAGTCTGTCGGTAAAGGGTTGTGTAAGTCGGTCAAGTCACAAAGCAAGCCAAGGCACCGAGTAGTGCATGTTAGTTACCGAGTCAAGAGTTCATGTTACTGAGTGTAATAGATGTTGTAAACAAAGATACAATCAAATTTAATGAAAAGCTACAATGATATGAAAGATTCCAAGGATGAGGAAGAGTTAGTTGGAGAGATCTACCCCTAGTAAAATTTAAGATGAAGATCTATGGTATATATTAAGAGACAAAACTAATGGGTTTATTTCCAAGGAAAGTGAAAGTTCCAAGAATATGCTAAAGCAATTACCTAGTTTTAAATTCATTTAATAAGTTTAAAAAGATGATCTAACATATGTGAGTGATTGAAGGAAAACCTAATCAAGGAGATTAAGAGGCAAAAACATAGTCTATTTAAAGGATGAATTCGATGAGAAGAGAGGTTGGAAATTTGAAGAGTTGAAGTGCTACCGAGTGGAGAAGTGAAGATAAAAGAGGTGTGAATCTGAGTCTAGAGAAGAGACAAATGAAGTATTGATGTCAATAGTCATAGAGTGGAAAGGGATATGATCAAGCACTTGAGGTAGTTGCAAGTTTAACAAATCAATTTTATACTATTGCTTATTAACATTTGTAGCAGCAAATCTCTTAACCAAGTGGACTTAACAATCTTATTGTGAAATCCTTGTGAAATGTGACATTATAAAAGAGTGTTAAAATTTCTCTAACTAGGCCACTCCTAACAGGGTGAAGATCCTAACAGATTTGAGGTAAATCCCCTAACAGGGTCACATTTAACAATGTATATTGTAATTTTTAATAGGATAGGATTTTAACCGAGCATACTTCATAAGAGTATTTTTTCATTTGTGGGTGACAATTCCTACATAGGTTTTTCCCATATTAGGTTTCCTCATTAAATATGTTTTCATATGTGTTGAATGATTCATGTGAATGTTATTTACTGTTTATGCAAAGTTGTTGATTGTTATATTGAAGTTATTTGGTTGCTGCTATATTTTGTTTTACCAAGTTGAATCAGAGTTAATTTTTTTGAGTTAAAGTATCATAATTTTATGATTCACCCCCCTCTTAGTGGAACCGACACTTGATATCAAAGCTAGTACTCTAAGGGAAAATTTTAAAAGAATTGATTTAAATATCCAAATATTTATAAGAGAGAGGCACCAAAGTTGAATAAGGATAAATTCTCTACATGGAAAAACAAAATGAGGTTAAACTTGTCTGGTATTGCAGAGTATACTTTATAATACATTGACAATGAGTATTCACCACCGCCATTTGGTCCTATGATAGTTGATAATATAAGAGAAAGACAAGATCACACAAAAACTATGATCAAGATATCATATTGTCTCACCAGCGTAGACTTTAATGACCTTAAAGGGTGTGATACAACAAAACAAATGTGGGATAATATTGAATTGGTACATGGTGGAGATCAGCATGTTCAAAAGGCTAAAGATGAAAGTTTGAGAGACAAATTTGATTCAATGAGGATGAAAGAAGGTGAGAATTGATAATCCATAAAGGATCAGAAGTTGTAATTAGTATACAAGTAGACAGTTTTGGTCGATCGGTCATGATCACCGAGTGACAACATTCACTGAGCACAGTGATCACTAAAATGTTTTGAATACCGAGCGATAGCACAATCACCGAGTATTATATCAACCGAGAGACATCACCGAGCACCAGTCTACACCGAGGAACAACATTTCAGTGAAAAAAGCAGATCTCAACTACACGTCAACTAAAGCACTTTAATCTTTAAAATAACTTTTTTCTTAGTTGGATAACCATTTCTTGTGGATTAAGAAAAGTGTTAATTATGGATGTAATTAATTAACTGATTGTATTCATGAAAACTAGGAGATCAAGGTCAAGTTGTAAAACTTAGATCTTAGAGTTTTTCAAGAAAAATGTGAAAACTAATTAGGTCAAAATCTTGTATATATAGATGTAATAATCAATCAAGAATGTGATGATTGTAGCTTCCAAGAACATCTATGGATCAGACAGAGAGTTTCATGCACAAGGACATATAAAGAAGAATTTAGTTTATGAAGAACTACATTCAAGGCTATCGAGCAGAACAAAGGTATTATCCATCACAATAGGTGATATATATTCTGTGTACTTAATGGATCTGTAATCAACAATTTGAGATTTACCCTGTTAGGAGTAACATGTTAGACTTGTTAAGTCTACTCTGTTAAGAGATTTCAACAACATAATATATGTGTGCACTCGGTTAAGAGATTTACAATAAGACTATTAAGTCCACCTTATTGAAGGATTTATTCTATTTGCTACAATTTTTAGAGAGTAGAAAAAATTACTTATAACTTGATAACTTGCAATCTTGAATTGTTGAATACAGATCCTTTAAGTTCACAAAATTATGTATTTCCTAATTGTAATGAATAATACCTCTATTCTTCTTGGTAGCCTTGAATTTATTTCTTCATAACTGAATTCTTTCTTTTGTGTCCTTCTGCATGAAACTCTCTATCTGATTAATAGATGTCTTCTCTGACTACAATCATCATATTCTTGATTGATTATACATCTATATATACAAAGGTTTTGACCTAATTAGGTTTCACACATTACAAGAAAAAATCTATGATCAAAGGTTTACAACTTGACCTTGATCTCCTAGTTTGCATGTATACAACCAGTTAAAATGATTAAATCCATTACTTATTCTTTTCTTGATCCTCATGAAACAATTTTTATAGCTAAACATAAAGCTATTTATAAGACCGAAGTATTTTGGTTGACGTGTATCTCAGATCCAGTTTTCTCAGGAATAAAATTATCTCTCAGTAGAATGGTGCTCGGGTAACTTTGTAGACTGTGCTCTCAGTTTACTCTATGAATTGTGCTCTTGGTTTAGTCTTTGAACTGTTTGTCGGTGATAATGCTATCAGTGTTCACTAATTTTGGTAATCATTGTGCTAAGACATTTTTGGTGACCTCTGTGTGTGACTGTTTCGGTGACCTTTGCACTTGACTAAATGCTATCACTTGGTGATCTTGTAACCAATGGTCCAAAAACTATTTCCTTGTATACTAATGATAAATTATGATCCTTTAAGGATTATCAATCTCCCCCTTTGGAATTAGTATCAAAAACTGATATGTGCAAACTGATATATTTAGTATATACACCAAGTGCTTACTTTGTTAATGAATCCCCCTATGTGCATGCCTTGGTATAGTGTATGTACATGTTTCCTCCTTTGTGTATTTCCCTCTTTGGTAAATTTTCCCCTTTGACATGTTTTCCCCCTTTGAAAGGTATATACATTTTCCCCCTTTTTAATGTATACATATATTTTCCCCCTTTTTTGAAAATAATGACAAAGGTGTAGTATTTACAGCTTATCAAATATGTAGGCATGGGATTTTTAAATGTCTGGAATATGCTTCTCCCATTTCTCCTTGAGGTGCTCGAGGGTCATGTGATCCAAAGTGATTCTGGCATGCATGTCATAGATACTCTCGGTGACTGACATCTCTGGGGTGGCAATTAATGTCTTTACTAAAGTCATGTGTTTCAACAACAATGTGAGTTTTGGTTGTAACATAGCTTGGAGCTTGGTTACCTCATCTTTGATTTTTATTTCTTCCTTTTGTATCTCAAGTCTCAACCATTTTGATTCTACAATCTTCTCATAATGCAATTAGAATGCATTTTCCTTGGTTGTGATACTTTGTGCACTAGCTTTAAGATCTTGATTTATTTTAGTTATCTTTTCACTATGCTCGGTAGTGAAATTCTCTAGTGTGCACAAATTTTGAACTAAGTTAACTACTTCTGATATTATTGGTTCCAATGTAGTTACTAGCTCTAAAAGTTTTACCTTGTTTTCTGCCACTTCTTGGCTGATCTTCTCTGTGAGCTTGTAGAGACACTTCTCTTCTGCACATTCCTTTATGACCTTGTCAGCTTCTACATTATGTGATGTTATGGCCTCGGTCAGAACTACTAGTTGATCAAGGATGTGCACATTTTGATCAATCTCTATGTCAGGAACTATCAGCAGTAGGATTTCCTTTGTAGTATCTAGGACTTGTGAATTTTTGTGCTCCTTCTTGAGCTTTTCCTGTATTTCCTTCCTTTTGCATAGTTCTCTATACTTGGTTAGTAACTCGGGATCCAGTGTTCTTGGATCACAGTCGGGTATATCTATTATTTCATCAAGTGTGACCGATGCTTTAATTTTCTTCTTCTTCTTCGGAATGGTACTAGAATCATGAAAATGAATTACCATAGTAAGTTAATTTTCTTTCTCTGTTGTCCTTGGTGATTTCTTGGGAGTTGTTGTTCCTTTAGCATGCTGCTCTGTGTGAATCTATTCTTTGGTTGTAGATGTCTCCACTTGAAAATTTTCCTTTTCTGTAGCCTTTTTTTCCTCTTCAGTTTCCTTGGAAGGTGTATCAATTGGCTTATCCTCTCCACTTGCATCTTCCTTCTCCTCATTTGTATCTTTTTTCTTCTCCTCATGTTCATCACCTTTGTCCTCTGGTATGTTTGCATCAGGCTCTGTTAGTATCTACTATGATTCAGTCATCACATTAATTGCTTGAATCAAGTAGGGTAGTTTACCTGGTATATTTGGATCTACAACATTAGTTGTGTCCTTTTCATTTGTGGGTTTGGTGGTGGTAGTGACATCTTCATATTCCTTTACTTCATCAGTAGGATCACCTTTAGTGACATCTTGTATTGTTATGTCAGCTGTTTCCTCTAATGATTGCAATATTTTTGGAATGTCATCAATGACCTTATTTTCCTTTGTGGTTAAGTCAACTGGATCGACATCCTCTGTGTCATTGATCAGTATTTTCTCAGAGCTCACTGTGGCCTCCTTCTCCTTGGGGTGAGCATTTTTAGTTATATCTTGTTCCTGCTCGGGTGGATTGAAGATTTCATTCCAAATCTCATTGCTTTCTTTGTCAATGTCTTCTAATATTCCCTGTAGTACTTTGTATGCTCTTATGTTTGTAGTAAATTTCTTTGCACGCTTCTTCATTGTTGAATCAATTTCTTCAACTGTGGACTCGGGCATGAAAGTAACTAGGGATCTTTCCCTCATTTGTTTCTCTGTGTGTAAGGCATATGTCCATCTTGCTGATATTTTGTCATTGAGCTCTTGTGGAATATTCTTGTTGAATTGTATAGGTACATACTTGTATGCAACCATTACCTTAATTATGGCCTCTTCTATCTTATTCTGATTCTCAAGAGACAAGGTTAGCCATTGTCTAATCTTGTGATGTGATATGCTACCTATGTTGATGATTGAATCTGCAACTTCATCAATTTTTTTTAGGTATTTTATCCCTTTCTTCTAGAAGTCTTTGTTGTCTTTCATCCTTTTCTGTATCATCCTTGTCTTCTTTTCCTCTTAGATATTTCCTTCTCTATTTCGGTTCTGATTTCCTGGTAGAGGATGTAATCTTCCTTTTATGATATGTTCTAACCATTCCTTTCTTCAAGGGTGGTGAGTCTACCTCTTTTGTAGTCTTACTCCTGGTTCTTGATGCGACCGTCACTTTTGTAGTTCTTGTTTTCTTGGCTGGTGGTACATCTGATTCAGTAGACTCAAAGTCACTTAACTTTTTACCTTCACCGACAGGTGACTATCCCTTGGTGACATCTTCATCCAACTCTTCATCATTTACCAAAATTTTCTTTTGAAGAGTATTTATTATTTTTGTCTTCTTTCATTCTATCTTCTTCACTACTAAGCCAGTCTTGATTCTAGACTTGGCTTCCTCATATGTACCAAATCTACTCAATGATTTGTCCACTTGTTCATTCATAGGCTTCAATATCCTTTGTAGCATGATCAATGTTGATCTCATAGTCTAATGGTGGTAACCATGTTGTTATTGATACAATTGGTTTGATAAGTGTTGTATCGGTGTCAACTATGAAACATATGTCATCTTTGTATTGTTCAACTAGTTGTGCAGAGATTCTCATTCTCTTCTGCATTCTATCCTTGAAATTGGTTAAGTATGCATCTATTATAGATGTGAATTTATCCCCTAGTGACTTAATGAATTCACTAATTTGTGCAGTTATTGGTCGAGTTGTGTCCCAAGTGACATTACCAACAGAAGGGAAGAAATTATGAAAATAGAATAATGTGCACAGAAGGAGGGAACCAAACTTACATGTATTAGATCTGGTTGATCTAATTTTCCTCATGTTTTCTTCTAGTTTCTTCAGTAGTAGCTTGGATAAGTCCATTTGAAATCCCTTCTTCACAATCTTATAAGTAGTGTCAACTGCTCCACATGCTATGTTGTTCATTATTATAGCTTGGAATATCTTGTACCCAATCACACATGCACCAAACTTTATTTCAGGGTCGGTGATTGTATTAAATTTCAATCCTCTTTCATCCCATTTTGCCTTAGTTTTTTTATCTTGGTGCGTGGAGGGTGTTTTAGGGCTTTATCCTTTTCGGTTATTGGCTAACCAGTTACAACATGAATACCATCATTTGTGATTAGTTTTAGTTCATCCAACCACATTTTTCTATCATGTACTCAACTAAGTACAATGCGTATCCATTTGGTCTTGAACTCTCTTGGGATCAGTAGGGCATTGGTTAACCATTTCACCTCAATATGCTTGTGTACGTCTTTCAAGTTTCCATCCTTGCATAGCTTCTGGTAAGCTTCTTCAATCTCAAGATCTCCAATCTCTGCAACCTTGTAGTGGATGTATGCGTGGATATCTTCAACCAGCAAAACCCTAGTAGGGATACTTGAAAATTCTCCCTTTTCATTGGGTTGAGAAACAACCTTAGGTAAAAACTTATAGTTAGGCTCCTCACAAGTTGTGTTCTTATTCAGGTTGATCTTCTTGTCCTTTGTGTTCTTGATCTTTGAGACTTGTGAGGTAGTTTCAATTGTTTGTGAAATATTTAGGGCTTCTTGTTGTAGACACCTGAAAATGGACAGGCTTGCGACTTTACATTAAAAACACTAATTTCCATCTATTAATTAATGGTTTTTAATCATTAATTAATCATCTATTTTCCTCTAAATTCATTCCCCGAATCATCTAATCAAATTCCCAAAATTAATTAAATAATTAATTTTATTTAATTAATTAACCTTAATTGATTAATCACCATTAATTAATTAATTAAATTCAATTTCCTATAGTTTAAATTCAAATATTTAAACTTACTAATTAAATTCTTCCAATTAAATTAATTTAATTTCATCAAATAAAGCAATTCTTAACAAAAAAGAATTCAATTATCTCACATGTTGAAAA
>MU228250.1:141517-156208 GCA_018584345.1 Thuja plicata | reverse complement strand
AACATAGTTGAACCCAGATGGTCAATATTTGGGTGCACTAGGTTCTCTTTCTATTCAATATCTCTACTCCTTTTTCTATCAAGAGGTCATGGTGGTATCCAGGTGGTATGTGATCTGGATCATTCGACGCTCTTCAGAATTTTAGAAAATAAAAAAAAAAGATGCAACGATGACAAATATTGGAAACAGGAGCAGTGACTTGGGACACTCATCCTTTCTATCAAATCATATCTATCAAAAAAGAAAAAATTTCCTTTCTATCATTCCTTATATATCAATCAATCCCAGAGATGACATTCCAAACTAACTTCCTTCTAACTAACACATGCATTACTCAAAAATTTTGTGCATGGTAGATTGCATTCATTTATTGCATAAGAAAATCCTAAACATGTGCATAATAGATCATCTAATAAATGCATTCATCATCAATAACATCATAACTAACATAGGAATGCATTCATCATCATCATATAGTGATTCACTTTTTTAACAAATTAATGCTCATCTATCGCATTTTCTATGCTTAATTTGTTGAGGGGGCATATAGTCCACTTGCTATCACTGGGGCAAGCTGGGGTAGGATCAATTTTGAAAATTCTTTGACACACTGCGACAAGCCACATCGCAACAAAAAAGGGCAAATGTATACACCCAAAAATGGATAGACTTGCGACTTTACATTAAAAACACTAATTTTCATCTTCTAATTAATGGTTTTTAATCATTAATTAATCATCTATTTTTCTCTAAATTCATTCCCCAAATCATCTAATCAAATTCCCAAAATTAATTAAATAAATAATTTTATTTAATTAATTAACCTTAATGGATTAATCACTATTAATTAATTAATTAAATTCAATTTCCTATAGTTTAAATTCAAATATTTAAACTTACTAATTAAATTCTTTCAATTAAATTAATTTAATTTCACCAAATAAAGTAATTCTTAATAAAAAAGAATTCAATTATCTCACATGTTGAAAACAATAATTAAATAAATGAATTAAATATTCATTTATCTTCAAAGAGATAACTCCAATCAGATCACATGGGTTACTCCACCCATCTCTCCAGTCCACATGGGTAACTTCACCCACCTCTTCAGTTCAAAAAGGTAACTCATAATTAGCTCTCTAGTCAACCAAACTCTATCTCCTCTTTACCAATTGAAGAGGTGGAGTTTACTGATGGCTTCTCGAGTTCCTTTTATTCTCAACCATGCATCTCCCTATCTCTGGGATTGATCTCAATCATTCGTATCATAACCAATTCCTATATAATGAATCCTTCATAACCATTTGAAGGATCCAAGATTTGAAGCTCTTGTGCGCCATTACTATGTCAGTTTGGTTCTAGCATTCAAGTCATCTTGCGATCACACACCCATTTCAATTAGCAAATTCTTGACACTTCTCAAGTCATAGACGCTGCCCTGCAAATACTGAGCATCAAGAACATCATTTTGGAAGGAGTAAAGAGAAACAATAGAAGCTTCAAGCATCATGGGGTTTGCATTTATTTGTTTTCCTTTCTCTTGCTTGTATATTTTATTGATTACGTTTCAGGTTATTCATTTTAGTAGTTATTGTGTACTTGATTTATATCATTTGTGAAACCTTTGCTTCTAACCCTTTTCTTTGGAAAGCTTGGGAACCACGGATCATGGAAGAGAGGCATACACTTGTAAATAAATTGTTAGCTTAGTTGGTCTAGATACTCACTTGATCTTTTCCATGGATGGTTGAAATCTATCGGAGTAGCCTTTGAATCTATAGTGAATCATTCTGCAATCTTTTCACTCTTAGTCACTCTTCTTCGCTCTGCTATTTTTACTTTATCACTTGGTGATTGAATGAGCTCTTTGTTTTCCCTATTTATTGAAAATAACCTAAGTGGTGCATTGAATGCTTCATCTACCACTCGGTCAACAAAACAAAGACACTCAGGTATCATACCAAAGTCTTCATCCTTGGCAAGTATACAACACTCGGGGTAAGTGAAAACTTAGTTGTACTTTTCACATGTTCACCGATGGTGCTCAGTATGTAGCAAAGAATTGATTATCTTTCACATGTTTACCGACGATGCTCGGTTTATATTGATAACTTGGTTGTTTTTCATATGTACACCGATGATGCTCGGTATGTATTGAACGACGAGATTGGATTCACAAAATCATAACAAGTAATACCACAGTGCATCTCCATTCATTCTAATTTGGAATATTATCAATGAATATTGGAACTAATGTAAAATATAGCTTTTTATAGTGTAGTTCTATAATATATGAAATAGGGGGAAGGAGGTTTATGGTTGGAATGCAATGTGTTGGAAAAGGATAGGGTGATTTGATTGTTAATTGTCGTTTGATTTGATTAAAGTGTGTTGAATTCCTTAACCCTAATTTATACTTACTTGAATTTAATTGATTGTATATTGAAATTGTGATTAGGGAGAAGATAAGATATTCCTCTTTTATTCCCAAATGCACAAATGAAAGATCCAAGTTGATCAACCCAAAAGAAGGGTTAATGCACAAATGAATCAACTATTCAAAAAGGAGAATAACAAGAAGGGAATATTAAATTATGTTAATTATATGTATAGATATGATATATGACAGTAATTGAAGAAATAGGAGAAATGCACTAACCTTAAAATATTGCAGATCAAAGAATGCTATTTTATGAGGTCTGTAGACTATTTCTGGAAAAACTGACAAGTGATCCCGAACCGAAATGCAGAGATGAACAAAACCCAAAAATCTTTTTCCATTCCAATGTCATTTTATGAAAAAGGTTGACCTTGACCCACAAATGTCAAACCTAACTCAATAATGTTGACCCTGACCTGCACAGGTCCGATAGAGAATCTGTTCACGCCGTCGAAAAGAAAGCCGAAAAGGGTATCCAGATCTAGTCTCAAATCTTCTATTTTGAACCTGTACCTACAAAAAAGGGGATTTTATGTTGTGGGGGAGGGGTTTGCCTTAGTCAAACCTTGATTTAGGAATTAACCTTGAAATCATTAAAGTACAGAGTGCTAGCAAGTAGTAGAATTGAATCTAACAATGAAGCTATGATATTCAATAGATATGTAATTGAAATTCAAATGTATGTAAGTATGTAAGTATGAAAGCATGGACTTTAGAAACCATAAACCTCCATGATTGTATGCTTGAAATCCACTTTGAAGAGATGATGAAAGAGTCTTGAGGATGCACAAAGGATCTTGAAGGAAGATCACACCACCATGATGGCTAGATCTAGGGTTTGAATGATGAATCTTGAATGTTTGCACCTAATCCCTTCAAAGGCTTGAGAGCTTGAATCCTTGATCTTCAATGGAGAACTTGAAAGCTTGAGAGGAATAATTGAACACCTTGAAATCTTGGAAATATGTAGAACAATGGATGCTTGAACTTTTTGCTTCTTGACAAAATCTTGATTAGAGCTTTTTGCAATAAGAAGACTTAGAGAAAATGAGAGAGAGAGAGAGAGCTTCCTTTTATATGAAACTAGGGCACAATATTCTAAGAAGGATAACATAGGATAATTAAATTCCAATTAGACCCATTCCCCTAGAAAAGGACCTATATTAAATAAAATTTAGGAATCAACGCTTCGGAACCCGAAACAACCGACTTGAAAGTGGGAAAACTGAATTTTGGATGACCCCCAACAACCGACAAGTTCCCAATTTTGAAAGGGGGACCCTGGTCAGGGTAGAGGTCAACCCTGATCTAGGTCAGGGTCAAGGTCAACCCTGACCTAGGTCAAGGTCAAGGTCAACCTTTACCCAGGGGGCCAGAACCCCTAGAAAATATGCCAGGTGGGGTAGGAGGTGTCCGGAGAGGCCCAATCAGGGTCCTGAACAGGCACATAAGCAGGAGATGATGCAGAAATGGGAGGATGATATGATGGAGGTAAAAAATGTCCCCTAAGGAGGGCTAAACTCTCTTAACATGGAAATTCTTCCATTTTAAGATGATACATGTTCCATACTTACTTGTATTACTTAGGTGGGGGTGGTGGAATCACTAGATCCATTGGATGAGGTGTCACCAACTGTAGTGCTTGGTCCAACATTATCATTGATTGAAGATTTCCTCCACATTTGATTTCTTATCTTATTGATGTCTTCAATAGTATTTCCATTTGCAAAACTGCTTGACTGTGTCACTTGGTCTTTGTAGTCTTTTCTTAAGTGCCTGACCATATGATAGTGTAAGCATGCCATTCTGAGGTTAGTCCAACTTCTAGACCTTCTTGTCCATTTCCTCATATAGTTAGCAACTATATGTCCATATCTTCCACATGCTATATAATTTACCCAATTTTTGTAATCCCAAACATATGTATTTCCGACTCTCCTCAGTTTATATGCATTTTCTTGCTCTTTTGGTTTCCATACTTGCTTTTTCTTTTTCCTACATTCATGAGATGTGTGGCCATGAATTTTTCAAGTAGGACAATATTTTTCCATGTAGGTTTCCTTCTTTGATTGTTTCACCAGCTTAGATCTGCATTCACATGCTTTGTGTCCATGCTTGTTACAGTTATAACATTTACCTATGAATGTAGAAGTAGATTTAGGAATACCTTTAGCTCTACTCTTGCAAACATTTGATGTGTGGCCTGGTTTTCCATAGTTATTGCATGATTGCTTCTTTGCTCTTGGATTTGTGTAGACATTCCTTTGATAAAATTAATTTGATGATTCTCCATGCTCACTATACCCTAAATCGGTATTGTTGTTGAGTCTTATTTGTCCATTTAGAAATTCATCCATTCTTTTTGTACTTTCTTTAGCCTTCTTGATCATATCAATAATGTTGTTGTTGAATCCTCACTTCATGATTTATTTTCTCATTTTCTTGTCTTAGTTCACCAATAGCTTCCAATTTCCCATTAATTTCCATGTTCACTCGGTTGGCCTCATGACTTATAAGAGCTATTTGATTGGTAATCTCATGGTGATGTTCAATTAGTCTCTGTATCTTAGTTTCTTTCTCTTATAGCTTTTCAGTGATCTTTCTTTTGTCATCAATAGCCAAAGTTCTTTCTTGTTCATCTTATCTTGCATTATTCATAATATTAATCATTCTAACCATTTGTATCTCTTGACCGATCTGCAGTATCTTCACTTGTTCAGTTAGATGTTGATTTATTTCATTTAGATTTGTAATTCTTCCTTAAGATTTATTAGATGTACTACCAGATCCAGATCCTGATGAATCACATAAATCAGGTTTCTCTTCTTCATTACAGTCAGTTTCATTGTAGCAATATGCCATGACTTTTCTTTCACCCAATAACTCTTTCATCTTGATTCTTGCTTCTTTGTATTTCTCAAAGAAAATTTGTATTTACAACTTCTGATTCTCAATATTCTTATCGATCTTATACCTTTCCATTGTATGATCTTTTCTCTTAATTAATTAAAGTTTTCCAAATAAGAGATCCAACTCTGATACTAATTGTTGGAATAATAGAAGGGTGTGTACTGAGAGGGGAGGGGTGAATCAGTACCCTTAATTTTTTTTATCAATTAACCTTGGTAATCTTTTCTTGCATTACTGACCATATTTCTTTTCTACCTTATGCATATAATATCATAACATAAATGTAAGTGCATGTAAACAATCATAGAAATATTCATGAAACTTAGTTACATATGACACATGTAGAAAACCCTTGTTAGAAGGTAAAACTATGGTGGGAATGAAACCCACAAAGCTTCACTATCTATAGAATGGAAGGTGCCAGTTAAGGCTACAAGTTGTGATCACTTTTGATGATCTTACCCTGTTAGGAGTAACATGTTAGACTTGTTAAGTTTACTTTGTTAAGAGATTTCAACAACATAATGTATGTGTGCACTCAGTTAAGAGATTTACAATAAGACTGCTAAGTCCACCTTCTTGAAGGATTTTGTCTATTTTCTATAATTGTTAGAGAGTAGACAAAAATACTTATGACCTGATAACTTTTAATCTTGAATTGTTGAATACAGATCCTTTAAGTTCATAAAATTATGTATCACCTAATTGTGATGAATAATACCTCTATTCTTCTCGGTAGCCTTGAATCTAGTTCTTCATAACTGAATTCTTCCTTTTGTGTCCTTCTGCATGAAACTCTCTATCTGATTAATAGATGTCTTCTCTAGCTACAATCATCATGTTCTTGATTGATTATACATCTATATATACAAAGGTTTTCACCTAATTAGGTTTCATGCTTTACAAGAAAAAATTTATGATCAAAGGTTTAAAACTTGACCTTGATCTCCTAGTTTTCATGTATACAACCAGTTAAACTGATTAAATCCATTACTTATGCTTTTCTTGATCCTCAAGAAATGGTTTTATAGCTAAGCATAAAGCTATTTATAAGACTGAAGTTCGTTAGCTGACATGTATCTTAGATCCACTATTCTCAGGAATAAAACTATCTCTTGGTAGACTGGTGCCTGGGTTACTCTATAGATTGTGCTCTCGGGTTATTCTGTGAACTGTGCTCCCGATTTACTATTTGAACTATCTTTCGGTGATAGTGCTATTGATGTTCACTTATTTTGGTGATCACTATGCTAAGACATTTTTGGTGACCTATGTGCTTGACAGAATGCTGTCACTCGATGATCATGTAATTGATGGTCCAAAAACTATTTTCTTGTATACTAATGACAACTTATGATCCTTTAAGGATTATTAGTTATGAATAATACAAGACAAGATGAACAAGAAAGAACTTTGGCTATTGATGACAGAAGAAAGACTACTAAAAAATTGCAAGAGAAAGAGTCTGAGATACAAATAATTACTGAACATCACCTTGAGATCACCAATCAAATAGTTCTTATGAGTCATGAGGCCAACCGAGTGAACATGGAACTTGCTAGAAAATTGGAAGTTATTGGTGAACTAAAAGAATAAAATGAGAAACTAAAGCATGAAGTGAAGATTCAACAACAACATAATGATATGATCAAGAAAGTTGAAGACAATACAAAAAGAATGGATGAATTTCTGAATGGACAAAGAAGACTCAACAATAATACTGGTTTAGGGTATACCGAGCATCGAGAATCATCATACAAAGCTGATTAAAGGAATGTCTACACAAATCCAAGACATAAGAAGCATTCATGTAATCACTGTGGAAAACCATGCCACACATCAAATTTTTGCAAGAGAAAAGCAAAAGATATTCCTAAAACTACTTCTATATTCATAGGAAATTGTTATAACTGCAACAAGCATGGACATAAAGCACATGAATGTAGATCTAGGCTGAAAAAACTAAAGAAGAAATATTACATGGAAAAACATTGTCCTACTTGCAACATGCATGACCACACATTTCATGAATGCAGGAAAAAGATAAAGCAAGTCTGGAAACCTAAAGAACAAGAAAATGCATATCAACCAAGAAGAGTTGGTAATAATTATGTTTGGGATTACAAAACTTGGGTAAATTGCACAACATGTGGTATATATGGACATATAGCCGCTAACTATACGAGGAAATGGATAAGAAGATCTAGAAACTGGACTAACCTTGGAATGACATTCTTACACTGTCATAAGGTCAGTTACTTAAGTAAGGACTGTAGAGATTGAGTGAAAGAGTCAAGCATTTTTGCAAATGAAAATACTATTGAAGACATCAGGAGAATGAGAAATCAAATGTGGATGAGAGATTCAAACAATGATAGTGCTGGACCAAGTACTAAAATCGATGACACCTCATCCAATGGATCAGGTGATTCCACCACCCCCACCTAAGAAATACAAGTAAGTATGGAACTGCACTCTATGAAGATATATTTCACATCAGTTCCTATATTCATTGAGATTATGCCAAATTATCATGAATGAAGATGCACCATGGTATTGCATGTTATGTTTTGTGAATCTAGTCTAGTTGGTCAATATGAACCGAGCATAAACTGCATGTCGGTAAACATGTGAAAGACAACCGAGTTGACACTATGTACCAAGCATTGTATACTCACCAAGATGAAGACTTTGGTGTGTTGATCGAGCATATCTGTTTCATCAACTGAGTGGTAGGTAAAGAATTTAATGCATCACTTAGGGTATTTCTCTATAAAAAGGGCAATGTGAACTCATTCGTTCACCCAACGTTAAAGAGAAAATTGTAGAGTGAAGAAGAGAGATTTAGAGAGACTACATTATAGAGCGATTTACATCACTTTCAAAGCTAATCCAACATATTTAAAGCATTCACAACAAACAACCAGTGAGTATCTAGACTTACTAAGTTAACAGGTTATTTGCGAAGAAGCCCAAAATTAACAAACAATGGCATCCACTTCATGAACCTTGAAGATCAAGATGGAAAAGGAAAATAAGGTCATTTTAATAAAGAACTCAACCTATGAGGAAGCTAACTACAAGTTCTACCCTAAGGTTGCTGCTCAACCCAATGACAAGGGAGCATTTTTGAGTATCCCACATAGGGTTTTACTGGTTGAAGACATCCGTGCATACATCCACTGCAAAGTTGCAGAGATTGAAGACTTTGAGCTTGAGGAAGCTTACAAGAATCTATGCAAGGATGATAGCCTAAGGGATGAGTACAAGCACATTGAAGTCAAAGGGTTAACCAATGCCCTACTGTTCCCAAAAGCTTTCAAAATGAAATGGATTCGCATTGTGCTTAGCCGAGTGCATGACAGAAAGATGTAGTTAGATGAACCCAAGCCAATAAAAAAGGATGTGATTCATGCAGTGACTAGATACCCACTAAGAAAGAAAGAAAAATCCCTAAGACACCCTGGACACCCTGAGATTGGACAGCTAACTAGAGCCGTGTGGGATGACAAAGGTCTGAAAGTCAACTCAATCACCGACCCTGAAATGAAATTTGGTGCGTACGTGATTGGGTATAAGATCTTTCAAGCAAGCATAATGAACATCATTTCTTATGGAGCAGTCGACACTGCATACAAAATAGTGAAGAAAGGTGTGCAACTTGACCTAGCCAAGCTGCTACTGAAACAACTGGAAGAAAACATGAGAACTATTAGATCAGCCCGATCTAATACATGTAATTTTGGTTCCCTATTGATGTGCAAATTATTTAACTTATTGAATTTATTTCCTTCCATTGGTAATGTCACTTGGGACACCAACCGACCTATCAAAACACAAATTAGTGATTACATTATATCACTAGGAGATAATTTCATACCACTATTGGATGCATACTTTACTACATTCAAGAATAGAATACACAAGAGGATGAGAATCCCTACCCAATTGGTTGAACAATACAAGGATGAGATATGCTTTGTATTTGACACCGACACAACACTCATCAAACCTGCCAACCCAAGAACAACATGGTTACCACCATTAGACTATGAAATTGACATAGATATGGCTATAAGAGCTATTGAAGCCCTACTGAATGAACCAATTGACAAATCTAAGAAGATTTGGCACATATGAGGAAGCCAAGTCAAGAATTAAGACTGGTTTAGTAGTCAAGAAAATAGGGAATAAGAAAACACGAATGTTGAATACACTTCAAAAGAAACTCTCGGTAACTGATGAAGAATTGGAACAATTAGTAGACATCACCAAGGAACAAACACCCATCGGTGAAAATAAAGAATTAAGTAATTCAAAGTCTACCAAATTAGATGTAGAGCTACCACAGGCCAAGAAAACAAAAGTTATTGAAGTAATAGATGCACCTAGGACAAGGAGCAAAACAACAAAGGTAGACTCACCACCATTGAAGAAAGGCACTGTAAAAACATATCAGAAAAGAAAATCCTTAACCAAGCAACCATAACTAAGACAATGAAAGAAATATGTAAGAGGAAGAGAAGAAAAGGATGATACTGAAGAAGCTGAAAGAGAACAAAGAATCCAAGAAAAAAAGGTCATAATACCAAAGACAATTGATGAAATTGCAGATTCAATCATCAACACATGCAATATATAACATCTTAATATTAGACAATGGGGAACTCTGTCTACCAAGGATCAAAACAAAATAGAAGAGGCAATAATTAAGATGATGGTAGCTTACAAATATGTACCTATACAATTTGGAAATCATATTCCACAGGAGCTACAAGACAAGATATAAGATAGGTGGACATATGCATTACACATGGAGAAATAGATGAGAGAGAGATCCCTAGTTACATTCATACCTGAATCCACAGTTGAAGAAATTGACTCAACCATGAAGGAGTACGCCAATAAATTTTCTAATGTATTTCAAAACAAGTTAGAAGATATTGACATAGAGAGCAATAAGATTTGGACTCAAATATTTAATGCACTTGAGCAGGTACTAGCTATAACCAAGAATTCTCACATTGAGGAGAAGGAGACCACACCGATTCCTGAGCACATTTTCATCAACGACACCAAGGATGTTTATCCTATTAACTTAACCACAGAAGAAAGTAAAGTCATGGATGATATTCCTGATATATTGAAATAATTAGCGGAAACACAAGTTATAACTATATAAGATATCACTCAAGGGGATCCTGATGATGATGCAAAGACTGACGAAGATGTCATTAATGTGATTGAGAAAATACATGAACATGAAACTATTGACATTGCATAAGCGCTTGTACCAGGTAATCTACCTTACTTGATGCAAACAATCCATATAATGACTGAATCATAGCAGACACCACCTGAGACTGAAGCAGGATTACCAATGGAAAAAGGTGATGAGAAAGGGGAGAAGACAAATACCAATGAAGAGGACAAACTGAGTGATGTACCCACTGAGGATAGTAGAAAGGAAGACAAGGCTAAAGGCCAAGAAAAATTTGAAGTAGAGACGTCTACTACTGAAAAACAGGTACAAACTAAGCACCCTAGTCAAGGCAGCACACCTCCCAATAAATCAATGATAGAAACTGAGAAACAAAAGGCTCTTGTTATAATACCTCATTCCCCTGCTACAAGCAACATTAAGAAGAAGAAGAAGAACAAGAACAAGAACATGAAAAGTAAATCCCCTATCACACTTAATGAGATCATAGACATACTCGATTGTGATCCAAGAACACTGATCCTGAGTCATTGACAAGATATGGGGAACTATGCAAAAAAAAAGCACAACAAGACAAGCTCATAATGGAACACCGAAATTCACAAGTCCTAGAAACAACCAAGGAGATTCTATTGCAAATGGTACCTGACACCAAGATTGATCAAATTGTACCCATCATTGATCAACTTGCATTTCTAACTGAGGTAATCACACAATAGGATGTAGACGCTGAGAAGGTCATTAAGGAACAAGCAGAAGAGAAATATCACTACAAACTCACTAAGAAAATCAGCCAAGAAGTGATAGAGAGTAAGGTGAAACTTACTAAACTAGTAGCTACATTAGAACCTGTTATTTTAGAAGTAGTTACCTTAGGTAAAAAGTTGTACAATCTAGAGCACTTCACTACTGAGCATAGTGAACAAATAGCTAAGATAAATGAAGATCTAAAAGCTAGTGCACTAAGTCTACAAACTGATCCAAATGCATTCCAACTGCATTATGAAAATATTTTTGAATCTAAATGGTTAAGAGTTGAAATAAAAAAGGTAGAAAGAAAAATAAAAAATAAATTAAGTGAGCTATAGGCCATGTTACTACTGAATCTTACATTGTTGTTAACACACATGAAAATGACAAAGACTCTAATTGCCACCCAAGATATGTCAGTAATAGAAAGCATTTATGACATGCACACTCAAATAACTTTGGAGCAAATGACCCTAGATCACTTAAAGGATAAATGAGAAAAGCTGATGGCAGCCATTCAGCAATCTCATTCACACATTCTTGACAAGCTGTAACTTCTACATCTTTGTCATTACTTTCAAAAAAGGGGGAAACATGTACATAGATTGTATCTACATACTGAGGCATGCACATAGGGGGAGTCATTGTAAAGGTAAACACTTGGTGTATATACTGTACATATCAATTTTTGATACTAATTCCAAAGGGGGATATTGATAATCCATAAAGGATCAAAAGTTGTCATTAGTATACAAGAAGATAGTTTTGGTCGGTCGGTCATGATCATCGAACGACAACATTCACTGAGCACAGTGATCACCAAAATGTTTTGAACACCGAGTGATAATGCAATCACCAAGTAGTATATCAACTGAGAGACATCACCAAGCACCCGTCTACGAAGACATCACCGAGCACCATTCTACACCGAGAAATAACATTTTACCAAAAAAGAGGATCTCAACTACACATTAGCTAAAGCACTTTAATATTTAAAATAAATTTTTGGTTATCTAGATAAATATTTCTTATGGATCAAGAAAAGTGTTAATTGTGGATGTAATTAGTTAACTGATTGTATTCATGCAAACTAGGAGATTAAGGTCAAGTTGTAAACCTTTGATCTTAGAGTTTTTCAAGAAAAGCGTGAAACCTAATTAGGTAAAATATTTTATCTATAAATATAATAATCAATCAAGAGTGATATTATTGTAGCCACCAAGGACATCTATGGATCAGACAAAGAGTTTCATGCACAAGGACATATAAAGAAGAATTCAATTTATCAAGAACTACATACAAGTCTACCGAGAAGAACAAAGGTATTATCCATCACAATAAGGTGATATAATTTTGTGTACTTAATTGATCTGTAATAAGCAATGTTAGATTGCATCAATCAGATCATATATTTTGTTACTCTCTAACAATTATAGCAAGCAGTAAAATCCTTTCACAAGGTGGACTTAACAGTCTTTTTATAAATCTCTTAACCGAGTGCACACATACATTGTATTGCTGAAATATCTTAACCGAGTAGACTTAACAAGTCTAACATGTTAATCCTAACATGGTAATATCATCATAAGTGATCACAACTTGTAGCCCTAACAAACACCTTCCATTCTGCAGATAGTGAATCTTTGTGGGTTTCATCCCCACCGCAGTTTTTACCTTCTAACAAGGGTTTCTGTGTTATCAAATACTTGTGTCATGTGTAAATGAGTTTCATGAATGTTCCAATGTTTATTTACATGAATTTACATTTATGCTATGATATTGCATGCATGAAGTAGTAAAGCTACAATGATCGGTTATGCAAGTAATGAGTACTAAAGATTAATTGATAAAAGTTTTTGTACGCCTCTTTCATGATTCATGGTTCATAAGCTTTCCAAAGGCTAGGGTTAGCATCACCGGTTTGCAATGAGAGAAATCAAATACACAAAGATAATAATAAAGAATACTTAAATGTAACCAATAAAATGTACAAGAAAAGAAAGAGAAACAAATGAATGCAAACCCCAAAGTGCTTGAAGCTTCTATTGTCTCTCTCTACTCCTTTCGAAACATTGTTTTGATGCTCAGTATTAGTGTGGGCAATGTCTATGAATTGAGAAGTGTCGAGAATTTGATAATTGAAATGTGTGTATGATCGTAAGATGGTATGAATGCTAGAACCAAACTGATGGAGTAATGGCGCATGAGAGCTTGAAACCCTTGATCCTTCAAATGGGTATGAAGGTTTTATTATATATAAATTGGGGATGATATGAACGGTTGAGATCAATCCCAGAGATAAGGAATGAATGGTTGAGATTAAAAGGAATTGCAGAAGCCATCAGTAAACTCCATCTCTTGAACTGGGAGAGAGGAGATAGAGTTTGGTTAACTGAAGAGCTAATTGTGAGTTACCTTTTAGAACTGAAGAGGTGGGTAGAGTTAACCATGTGAACTAGAGAGATGGGTGGAGTAACCCATGTGATCTGATTAAAGATTATCTCTTTGAAAATAAATGAATATTTAATTCATTTATGTAATTAAAGTTTTCAATATGTGAGATAATTGAATCCCTTTTGATTTAGAATTGCTTTATTGATGAAATTAAATTAATTTAATTGGAAGAATTTAATTAGTAAGTTTAAATCTTTCAACTAAAACTATAGGGAATTTAATTTAATTAATTAATTAATGGTAATTAATCAATTAAGGTTATGTCATGCCCCAAAACCTGGGCACTAGAACCTTAACCTAAAGAACTTAAACTTTAAAGATTTAAACATGTGATAATAACTATAGGAGATGAAATCTTAGTTTTCTTTTAAAACTCCTTTTACAACATTACAATTTAAATCGATGGAAAACATATAATAATATCTTTCTTAAACTAAGTATTCTATGACTTTTTAAAAGAAGATAGTTACAATTTCACGCTTAATGTAAATAACTCTGCCTCTCCAATAATGGCATAAATCTATCTTTAAATTGAATAAACAAAGACATAGATTAGGAATAAGGCTTATTTGAACCTTAATCTGTTAAACATATACTTTTCTTTGAACTTGATCTAATCAACTTTATTCTACCAGAAAAAATAGTTTAACCATCAATATTATTTAAACAAAATAGATAAAAAGGAATCTCTCTTAAGTATTCACATAAATACATCTCTAAAACATAGTTGATTTCCAGATTACCAAATAAAATAGGATTACTTTTACAAAATGCCCTCTTACTCAAAACAACTTTATAAGACTTCATAATAAACATTTTGGCTTTAAAAACAAGCTCATTTACAAGGGTGGATCACAAGACCACCAGATGTGGTTTCTCAAAAGTACACCAATACAAGCCTTCCAAAAGCTTCAAA
>MU228250.1:97063-139872 GCA_018584345.1 Thuja plicata | reverse complement strand
GGTCCAATAAATCAATACATAAAAATAATAGAATACATAATGTAAGTTGAACACACATTCACTCACACTTGCATCAAATATTATTGAACTTAACAATATCTGCATCTATTCCACATGCATAAACATACCTTTTAATAAATTTGCATCTTGATAATATCTAACATCCACATACTAATCCAATATACAAAACCATCAAAGCTAAGTTCTGTAGGGAAATCTTCATCACTAACATAGAGTATTATATAGATTTTCTGATTACATAATCAGGTTTTTGTATACAAGCAAAGGTTTCCACGGATCCATAAAGTAATACATGTGTCCCAAAAGTCTGACTATAGCAAAATTAGTATTGACTGGAGAGTATATAAAATGAGAAATAGTGTTAAGATTAAGTCAGACTGGGGTAGGCCTCACAGGTTATTTAATTAAATAATATTAATTATTTAATTAATTTTGGGAATTTGATTAGATGATTTAGGGAATGAATTTAGAAGAAAAAAGATGATTAATTAATGATTAAAAACCATTAATTAATAGATGAAAATTAGTGTTTTTAATGTAAAGTTGCAAGGCTTTCCATTTTAGGGTGTCTACATTTTCCCCTCTTTGATGCAATGTGATTCATCGCATTGTGTCAAAGAATTTTGAGATTTGATCCTGCCCCAGTGATAGAAAGTTGACTATATGTCTCGTCAACAAATTAAGCATAGAAAATGTGTCAAATGAGCATTAATTTGTTGAAAATATGAATCACTATATGATGATGATGAATGCATTCCTATGTTATTGATGATGGATGCATTGATTATATTCTCTACTATGCACATGTTTTGAATTTGTCTTATGCAATAAATGAATGAAATCTACTATGCATAAAATATCTAAGTAAATGCATGTGTTAGTTAGAAGAAAGTTAGTTTGGAATGTTCTCTAGGATCGATTGATAGATATGAATTGATAGAATGGATGAGTGACCCAAGTCACTGTCACATTTTCAATTTTTGTCATCATTGCATCTTTTTATGAAATTACAAAGAGTGTCCAATGCATCCAGATCACATACCATCTGGATACCACCACAACCTCTTGATAACCAGAAGGAGTAGAGATATTGAATAGAAAGAGAACTTAGTGCACCCAAATGTTGACCATCTGGGTTCAGCTATGTTCCCTAGTTGAAAAGAAAGAGAGCCAAAAGCACCCAGATATAAATGCTTTGCCCTCTGAATAAACCGAACAAAAGAAAAAAGAAAACCAAGATAGAACTCCAACACACCCAGAGTCCATCTGGATAGCACCATGACCTTTTTATTTTTAAATGAAAGACCAAAAAAAAAACCAAGATAGAATTCCAATGTACCCAGAGTCTATCTGAATAACATTGTGAACTCTTGATTTTAAGAAGAAAGCCCATAAAAACCGAGATAGAAATCCAATGCACCCAAAGTCCATCTGGATACCACTATGATTCTATTGGTAAATAAACAAGCATATAATAGAGTAGGAATGTCCAATTATTTCCCAGGGTTAAGCTCAGATCGTGGAACTACGTGGCTGCCAGATAAGTGACAACACCTACTGCATTTATCCTAAATCATCATGGCCCTGGAATCAAAGTAAACATTCAACAAATAGTAATCAAAGAAAATAAGCCATGATCCATCATAGCTACTCTCCTCACTTGGTGGATCCTGGAGTAGCATAAGAACATAACTATGAAATATAGACTGACATTTGACCGACTGACTGACCTAGTCAACATTTTGATTGTTCCTTGATTCAGTTTGATTCTCTTGATAGGCTTGTTTTCTTTGATTGTGTCTGGTTTCAGTAATAGATGACTCATATAAGACTGACCTGTCTGGTTTTGAGCATATCCATCATTGTGTAAGATGATTGATATGATTGATTGATTGATTTTGATCATTTTTGGTGGCTGATCAAGCTGTGTCAGATGGGCCTAATGATGATTCACAAAGCTCATGGTTGTGACATTTGATAGATTGGCTTGGTCACCAGTTTGCTTGCTGATAGATTTGATAGATTGATAAAGTTGTGTCATATGGGCCCAATGTTGATTCATAGAGCTCATGGTTTGACATTGATTGACTTGGCATGATCACCCTTTGCTTTGTTGATAATCAAGTTAGTTTTATTGCTTGGGACTTTGCAATTTTTTTTTTTTTTTTTTATGAAGATTGATTTTTTTCAGGACATTTTGATCTTTTTAGGATTTTTGATGAGTTTTTTGATTTTTTGGGATTTTTTCAGGATATTTAGAATCTCCCCCTAGTCTAGTGGACTAGTACTAACCATGGATAAATGTGTGGTGCTCAGAGGGGATTGTGCTTCTGAATTTAGCTTGGGTAGTGAGTCTTGCATACAAATTTTTCTTAAGCTTTTGATCTTGGAGTTCATTGATGGTGAAGCTAGATTTGAACACTCGACACTTGTTTTCAAGGTTTTCACCAAGGTACCTAATCAATAGCACCTATTTTCCAGGTTTTCATTGAGAGAGCGATTTTGTTTCTCTTTTCTTTTTTTAAATTTTTTTTGTCGCCAAGGCACCTGTTTGCAAGGTTTTCACCAAGGTAACATTTTGTATTTTTTTTTAATTTTTTTTGTTATTTTCTAGATTTGTAGATAGTTGCCTTAACCATTGAGACCTCAAGTGTAGAACCTCTTGAGGTGCATGCTATTTATGTAACTAGGGAGCTGATCTTCTTCTGGTGTTGCAAATTGGTATGCCCCACTCTAGGTAGAGTTGGCAATGACATATGGTCCTAGCTAGTTAGGCTCAAACTTTCTTGGTTTCACTCACTCTTCTTGGTTCTTTTGATTTTCCATGAGGACAAGGTCTCCTACCTCAAATGTTTGTGGCCTCACCTTCTTATAATAGTTCCTTCTGAGGTGATTCTGATAGCCTTGTAAGTGATTGAATGCATTTTGTCTTCTTTCATCCAGTAGTTCCAGTTCACTGAGCCTTGCTACTTTATAGTCTTCATCTAAAATTAGGCTCTTTAATGATATTTGTAGGGATGGGATTTCCACTTCAAGGGGTAAAATTACCTCTGATCCGTATGCTACAGAGAAAGGAGTGGCTCTTGTAGGTGTTCTCACACTAGTTCTATATGCCCAATAATGCTAGACTAAGTTGTAAATGTCAGTCCTGCCCTGATTCGTTAACTATTTTCTTCAATATTTTCAGAATGGTTTTGTTTGTCACTTCATCTTGGCCATTCCCTTAAGGATAATAGAATTAAGAGAACCCTTATTTGATTTGGAACTGTTCACATAGCACTTCAACATATTTTTTTTGGAAAGGTGTACCACGATCTGTCAGGATGGTTTGAAGAATTCCATACCGATAGATGATATGGTTGAGTATGAACATTGATATCTGCTTTCCAATTATGTAAGTGAGGGGAATTGCTTCCACCCACTTAGTGAAGTACTCTATTTCTACTATGATGTATTTATGTCCATTAGCTGAAGATGGTGTAATCTTTCCCACTAGGTCAAATCCCCACATAGAAAATGGTAATGGTGAAGTGATAGGATTTAGTTATTGGGCTGGTGCATGGATGAGGTCTCCATGAATCTGACATTGCCTACACCTTTGTACATACTTGATTGCATTTGTTTCTATTGTTGGCCAGTAGTATCCCATGCAGATAATATTTTTAGCTAAGCTATTTCCACTTTCGTGGGTTCCACAAATTCCTTCATGTACCTTGTACATAGCTCTCTGGGATTCCATGGAAGTGAGACATCGTAATAGCATTCCATCTCAAGTTTGTCTATAGAGATTAGTTGAGAGGATGGTATACCTAGAGGCTTGGTGAATGAGAGACTTTTTCTGGTTCCTAGACAAGTCAGGAGGTAAGACACTAGTTTGGAGGTAATTATACACATCATGGTACCATGAGGTTTCAAGACCAACAAGGACACATGTTGATTCTATGATTGGTGCTTGATGTGATGGCATCATGATTTTCTCCACTAGAAACTGGAATCAGGTTTCATTGCCTGACATATCGATCAGTGATGCTATGGTAGCCATCACGTCTACAACTTTGTTTTGCGCCCATGGTATTTTCTTGAAGAAGATGTATTAGAATTTAGTGCACAACCTGTCCATCTGTGCTCCGTATGGTATTAGCTTCTCATCTTTGTCATATAATCATTTTTAACTTGGCTAATGACCAACTGTGAATCTCTGTAGACCTTAAGGTTCTTGATTCTCCATTGAATTATTATCTTTAATCTGATGACCAGTGATTTGTATTCTGCTATGTTGTTTCTGCATGGGAAGTTGAGTCTAAAATATTTTGGAATTGCATCATTATTTAGAGTGATGAGCACTATTCCTGCCCACGCACCATGGTTCATGCATGACCCATCAAAGTATATTTTCCATACCTTGATCACTGGTTGTGGTGTCATAATAGACTCATCGGGAAATTTGGAAATGATAGGCTGATGATCCTGAATAGGCACCTCTACTAGTTGATTCATAATCACTTGCCCTTTGATGGCTTTTCTATCTACGTATTCAATATCAAACTCACCTAAGATCATTACCCACTTTTCAAGTCATCCAGTGAGTGCCTCTTTGCTTAGGAGATACTTTAAAGGATCAATATGTGCTATCAACTTTGTTTTGTGACTCAACATGTAATACCTCATCTTCTGGGAAGCGAAGATAACTGCGAAGCATGATTTTTCAATTGGTGTATAGTTGAGCCTGTATCGTACCAATGTTCTACTTAGATAGTAGATAGATTTCTCCTTGCCTATGTCATCATGTTGTGCTAAGAGAACGCCTAATTCTGATTCTATTGCTGAGCTATACAGAAGCAATGGTCTACCTTGGACTAGTGGCACCAATATGAGAGACTTGAGTAGATAGTCCTTGAATATTTGGAACAGTTGTTTGCATTGTTCTATCCATATGAATTTGATGTCTTTGTGTAGTAGATTTTGGAATGGGTGGCACTTGTCTACTAGCTGAGCTATGAAGCACCTGATTGATTGGAGCCTTCCTTGTAACCCCCTTAGTTGCCTTGGGTTGGATGGTGGTGGCATGTCCAATATTGCTTTGACTTTCTCTGGGTCTACTTCAATGCCTCTATGTGACACTATGAACCCTAATAGCTTCCTTGCCATGACCTTGAATGAACATTTCTTTGGGTTTAAATGGACCTTGTATTCCTACATTCTGTCAAATATGGGTCCCAATACTTGTAGATGATCCTTTCTAAGCATTGACTTGGCTAGTATCTTGTCAACGTAGTCTTCCATTGTCTTGTGGATGAGATCATGAAAGATGGTTATCATGGCCCTTTGATATGTTTCTCTGACATTTTTTAGACCAAATTACATGACGTTCCAACAATAAGTGCCCCAAGGACATGTGAAAGTTGTTTTATGTTGATCCTCTGGTGTGATACTTATCTAATTATACCCTGAAAAACCATCCACGAGTGATATCATTTGATGGCTAGCTGTTAGATCCACTATCATATCGATGTTAGGCAAAGGAAATTCATCCTTGGGACAAGCTTTGTTAAGATCTCTAAAGTCTATGAAAATTTGAATCTGACCGCTGTGGTTTGTAACTGGTACCAGATTGTATATCCAGTCTGCGTATGGGATTAGTCTTATGAACTTAGCATCTAGGAGCTTTTTCAATTCTGCCTTGAATAGTAATGCAACATGGGGATGCATCTTTTGCAGCTTCTGTTTGATAGGTTTGGTGTTGGGTAGCAACAAGAGATGATGCAACAGAAGCTCTGGATCTAATCCTGGCATGTCTAAGTAGGATCATGCAAAGTTGATCATCCTTTCCTTGAAGAAACTGATGAACCGTTCTCTCTCCTCTGGGGTGAGTGATTTTGGTAAGTAGATTTTCTTTAGGTTCTTGTCATCTCCCAAGTTGACTTATTTTTCTTCTTCTGCTAACAATGCCAAATTTTCCTTTGTTAAGGGGAGGAGTTCCTTCTTTCCATCTTCTAGCACCTCAGTGAGGTTTTCACTAGAAGATACATCTTTTTTTATCTTTTTATCATTTTTTGTGTCACTAAGTTCCTTTCAGTTTTCACTCACTGATGATTCTTTTATCTTTTTCAATTTGTTTTGATGACTAGAAAGAGGAGATTCCTCCCCAAAGTATGTTGATCTGTCAAGGTTGATGGAGAAACCTGCTTTATGATCTCCTGATGGAATTCCCTCTCTAAGTCCCATGAAATCTGAGATAGCCTCATCATTCTCAAAGACATCCATATCAGGCGGTCCTTGTTGATCCCACTCTATTAGTTCTGGGTGTACAAGACATAGGCCTTTGTGTTGGGTTGACTCTATTTGTTTGAAGGGGACTACAGAGATGGTTCCGACAAACCTAGACTGTGATGTGGACTCACCACCTATTGAATTACTATTGATTTGTTTATTGATACAATGTTGGTCATCTATGGTTAATTGTTCAAACAAATTGTCAAGGTGTATGGTGGTGGTTGACCGAGGGGAATAGTATGGTATTAAGGGTTCAGAGTCATGAAAGGATCTCCAATCATACTCGTGGGATTCAATTTTGCTAGAATGCTTGTCAAATGTCTCACTTCCTTCATTATCATTGATTGCTTGGTTGAGGTTTATTCGGGTTTGAGAGGTCCCCACTTTGGTGGGAAACAACTGTTGTAGTATGTTTCTTATCAAGATTTATTTCAATTTTTCCCCTGGTGTAACTCTGCTATTTGTTCTTGATCAACTTGTATGTCTTGGATGATAGGGTTGGTTCTTTGTTGTCCATAGCCTAACCCTCTCTTGTTTCTTTGAGTTGGTGGGAGAGACAATTCCATTAAGCCTTGTTGTCTTTCCCCCAGACTAGTTGTGCCATGATACCCAAATTTTTGTAGGGTTGTATAGCCAGTTCCATAGTTTGATACAGGTAGGGGTTGTTGAAGTGTATCTTGTGGATCTTGGTACAACCATGTATTTATATCTAGATCAAAGGGGTTCTCCTTTGCAATGTCTCCCCATATGACAAAGGTTGTGGGTGGGCATCTGAATACAATAGGTTTGAGGATCTCCACCATTGTTACTACTTGTGGCATGCCATATGATCTTGGGCTTTGAGGCATGTTTGTGATAGTAAAAGCCTCTTCATAACTGTATTCACCACATCCTTTATCTGTGATAGATATTTTTCCTACTTTCTATGTGACATCCTTGGGAGTTGAATCTAAAGAGGAAGGGATGCTTGTGTCTTGGTTTGAGGGTACCTGGTTATCAATGCTTATTTGGACCACATTACAGTATTGGAAAGGATTTGGTTCTCCCTCAATGATGATTTCTTCTCCCTAGTGTAGGAACTTGATGCACTAATGGTATGTTGAAGGTACAACTTGCATCTCATGTATCCATGGTTTCCATAGTAACATGTTGTATCTCAAATCAAGATCTAGGATTTGGAAGGGAGTGTTCTCGACAACTGGACCAATCTAGACAGGTAGAATGATAGTACCTTTAGAGGATCTTTCCTCTTCATCATAGGCTCTGATATTGATCCTTCTTGTGATGTCAATGTTGGATTCTAAATAACCTAATTGCTTGATTAACTTTAGAGTATAGATGTTTAATCTAGCCCCACCATTAACAAGGACTCTACATATAGCACTTTTGTGGACCTAGACAAGCAAGTGAAAAGGATCATTATGCATAGGTTTATGCGGTGGAACATCACGATCTGTGAATGTTGCATGTTTTTTAGCTGCTATATGGTTAAACATCATTTGGAAGCTCTCTATGGTTATGTCCCTTGGGACAGATGCATTTTGAAGGGCTTGGTCAAGTGCCTATTTATGCTGTGGAGATATGCGTAAGAGGTCAAACATGGAGATTTGGGCAGGCGTGTGCTTTAGCTGATCCACTAGGCTTGTCTGTGGATCTGAGGTTGCTTGAGGTTTGGCTGGTGTAGTAGATGAGGAAGATACTACTTGCAAGACAACTCTTGTACGACTGGTGGTTATAACACATTTTTTACCTTGGTCTCTGATAGTGATTGTAGCCACATGTCTATCTGAATGATTGAGGCAATTGATAACATTATCACTGTTGGCATAAGTATAGTTGACCCATTTTGACTGTCCACCAGACCCAAAGGTTTTCCCTTTATTGTGATCATGAAATGTGTCATTGAATATCGTATGATCAGTTGTTCCTTTGGTTTGGGTTTTTGTCACGTCAATGACCCCTATGTCAATCAGGTCTTGGATAACATGTTTCAATCGGTAATAGTTGGGTGTTTTGTGTCCCTTCACCTGATGAAACTAACAGAAGTCATTGTCATTGTACCACCTTGGCTTGATTTCACCATGTTCATATTCCCTAATTTTTGGGAGAGTGATAGTGTTAGATTGTATCAGCTTTCGTAAAGATGATTCTATCGACTCTCCTAACGGTGTGAAGTCTTGTTGTTGGAATTGAAACCATGGTTTGCATTGAGCTTATTGTTGACTGTTTGACACAGTGGCTGCTTGGATAGGGGGAGGTTGGGTTTGAGTCTATGCTTGTGGAATGGGCACCGTAGGTTGTGGGTTGGCCACAGGTGCACCTTGCAGTGACACTTTGGGTTGTACGTAGTTGACTATCTACACATCAATGACACCATCATTGGTGACATTTTTGTTTTTGTTCCACCACTTAGCTTTGTCCATTGCAGTTTGGTTTGTATATGTTTGGGTAGGATCTACAAGAATTCCTTGTTTGACTAAGTTCTTCTCACAATGAAATCCTCGTTCGATGAGTTGTGTAAATTTTGGAGCTAACTACAATTCTGTTGTTAATGACATGTCTAGAATCAGATTGTCAATGAACATGACTATTAGGTCTTTCTCGAGTACATCATACATTATTCAATTTGCAGTATTCCTCCATCTCTGTAGGAATTTCACAAAAGACTCTCCATCCTTTTGTTTGATATCACAAAGGTCCTTGATGCTAACCTTGTGCTCGATGTTATGATGGAAATGAGCGATGAACTTTTCAGCCAACTCACCCCATGACAAAATTCCATGAGGTAGATGTGAGAACCATTGCATTGCTAGTCCAGCTAAGCTTTGTGGGAATAGTCGCATTAAGTATGTCTCATCATGTGCGACTTTGAAAAAACTAGAAAAAAACTTTCAGATATGTTCAATAGGGTTGGTATTGCCCCTATATTTGTCAAATTTTAGTACCAAGAAGTGAGTTGGGAATGGAGACATGTGAAGAGAGTGATCAAAGGGGTATGGGTGTAAATAATTTGCAGTGTAAGATTTAGTTTGCCCTTGATTTTTCATATCCATCATTTGGGTTTGAAGGTTTTGCACTTGTTAGATCAACATGTCTGTTTGATACTGAGGCTGATGTGTGATGTTGTACCTCTATGGTATAGTAGGTATGAGGTTGCACCTCTACATCCCTTGAGTAGGAACATAGGACCTCGTCCTTGGGACTTGATATTGATTTGCTACCACATGATTCTGAAATGGGGGCATGTGAGTGGCCCAAGGTGAGTTTTTTTGTATTTGGTGTTGGGGTTGGGGATGTCGTTGTTGTTAAAGCTGGGGTTGATATTACTGGGGTTGCTGCTACTGAAGCTGGGGTTGCTACTGCTGGGGTTGAGGTTTTTGCACCCAAAGCTGGGGTTTCTATTGCTGGGGTTGAGGTTATTGCAGCTGAATCTAGGGTTGTTTCTACTGGGGTTGATGTTGTTGCTAGATGAGAAAAGGCGTAACCTTGGGTGGGCATTGATTGAAAGTTAGACCTACAGTGATAGATCCCTGTGGGAATGATGTGTTGAACCCAAGGCTGTAGGGATTGACTGCGGTAGCAGCATGGTTGCAAAAAGGTTACTACTTGTTGGTGGGATGTAAGTCATAGCATGAGAGCTTGATTGGCTAGGCCATAATACCGAAGGTGTAGGCATACTAGTGACCATGGGTACACTTAGTTGGGAGCCTGTCATGCTTTGAGTGGAAGATGTGCTTGCTTGGTTTGCACAATTGGTTTTATTGGGTATCGTCTGTGCCAATATTGGTATTGTCAAAGGTGGGAAAATTTGAGAAACCACAGGTAGTATCTGAGAGGGCTGAGTAGTGTTTTGACCTGAGAGAGGGTTTTTGGGCCATATGACTGATACACTGAATTCAGTGGGGAGTTTGACCCCCTTCTTTATCATCATGGCTAAGAAATGTTTGGGTTTCCTCTCTAAAACAACATCAACTACTTGTGTAGAATAAGAACCTTGCTCTATATCTTCAAGCTCCCCTTCTATGACATTTTGGAAAAAATTTGACCCACGGGGCTATTCAATGAATAGAGAAGAACTAGTATTTATGAAAGGATCGTCATCTCACTCTATTTCCCAAGTGGGGAATCTATTGATATATGACTCATCTGGTTGTGTTCTAGCCTTCGACCTTGTGTAAGGCCCTCCATAAGGTGTTTGAGACATAGTGTGGTCTAGATTTTGTGACTAAAATAAGTGATATAAAGCAAACAAGAGAAGATAACCTCTCTAAGAAAGTTTGAGTTATGCTTTGGACAAGGGTAATTCTAAGGATAGATTTTGATTTATCTTGATCTCAAAGTTTTGATGATGTAAGAATAATTTGTCAACCATTTCCTGGGACAAAGTCATTGATAGAGATAATGATGATGTTTGAGATAATGGGATCAAGATATTTTGAGTCTGAACTTTTGAACCAACAATGCTTGGACAATAATCATGCTTTCAAAGAGTGGATGATATTTAATGTTTAGAGATTCACACAATTTTCTTCACATTTTTTTGGGATAGACACTAGTCTTTGATACAAAATAGAGAGTATTTTTCAAGGTTTTAGGTCAAAACAGGTGTTAAAAAGTATCTGGTCAATTACGGAAAAACTTCACCGATTGTGGTAAAGTGACTCAAAAATAGGCCTCATTGTCTAACAATTTTAAATTTCTAGAACAAGGCTTCTAATTTGAAAGACATTTGATGTTGACAACCCTAGACTTTAACACATTTTACTTGTTTTGACAGTTTTGATGTTTGTTTTTTATTTTGGAAACTGATCAAAGAACAAGCACAAAAGACAATGTATTTTGAAGAATGTAGACTGACACGTGTATGTTCTACAACTTTTTAAAATTGCAATGTTATCACAAGGTCTCAAAAATGAACAGTCAGATTTAATCTAAGTCAATGACTTCAAAATACAATATTATAGGCCCAATGCTTGAATGTCTGTTAGCTCACACAACAATTGTCACACTACTAGGACACGAAGATCCACGACGTAGGCACTCATATTTTTGCCATTGCTAGATATTGTTGTCATGGAGTGAAGATCTCTTTCAATACACAAATACCTTGGAACACATATGTGGGGAATCTTGGGGGGAAATTCTGCAACCCCTTGCACTATAATAAGGTATATGTTCAGAGGTAGATCGGGTTGGCCTCTATTTTAACAAGGTTGTAATAAGGGTCTGTGGCATCTATCTAATTAGTTTGTACGTGTGTGACTCACTTAAGAGCCTCATTGACCATGCTGGCTCCTTAGGGATATTCACTTGATCCAGACTATCATCAACACACCTTGCCTGAGCTTGGTTAGATAAGACAAAACTTTAGTTCATGTCTTGTTTATATCCCGATCAGAAAGATTACTAGTTTAAGGTCGTTCTTCAAGGAAGAAGCACATTCCCCAAACACGCCTTTCTAAAAATTATAAAGGTGTTTAATCTAACAAATTGTGCAAGTGCACCCAAAACTCAAGACACAAGGTTAATCTCTTAAACCCCAAAGTTGAAATGTGAACCAAGCTAAACCACCATACAAGCACAAGTGTTCAATTTTTAAGCCCAAAAGTAGGTGTTTGATTGCTTGTTCAGTTTTAATGCACCAAATTAAGAGATTTTTTTTTCCTTTGTTCAATTTTAATTCTCACATCAATTTTAAGCACCAAATCGAGAGATATGAGATTGTGATGTTTGGCATAAAATTTTCTTTTTAAATCCCAAATTGACAAGTGAATTGATTTTGAGTTTACTTTATTAGATATATTTCCACGCCACAAGCTAAAATGACAAGTTAGTACCAAAAAGCGTCTAGTCAAGAATTGAAGAATAACTAGCAACTCCCAGATTGTTAAGATCACTAAGGCTAATTGTGACTTTGTACTTAGCTACAGATCACTTGCTAGAATACAGACATTTGTTGTCAGGCTCAGTTTGATTTTCCTTTGCTATGGCTAAGATGACTCCTTATTATGGAAGCTCTCAGTGATCAAGCACCCGGGGTGCATTTGATTATCCTTTTGGCCATTAGTCATTTTCTTAATCCTGCACATAAATCAAGAAAGAACACACAAAAAGAAAAATTTTCAAAGATCTTTCTTTTTTTGAAAATATTTCTCAGAAAAAATTAAAAAATAGAGAATAAAGTCCCTGTATAATTTCAAGAGCTTTCCAAAATTGTAACTTTTTTGATAAGAAATGCTGATTTGTGTCCAAAATAAATTTTTATGAAATATCATTAAAAAATCGTAAAAAAATTTAAAAAATCTAAATTTTGGACTTTAGCTTTCTTACACAAAAAGATACCTACAGAAAAAAATTTAGATCATAAATCCGTAATTTGTGCCCTAGGAACCCATTTTATCAGAAAAAATTAGTTTTAAAAGATCTGTTATTTTTGCAAAATAATTTCACAGAAATTAAAATCACAGAGAATAAAACCCTTCTATAATTTCAATACCTCTCTAAAAATGTAATTTTATTGAAAATAAACTCTGATTTGTGCCAAAAAATGATTCTTTATGAAATATCATAGAAAAATTAAAAATTTCAAAAAAATCTAAATTTTTGTTTGCAGCCTCCTTAGATCAGCATCAACCTGTAAACAAATTTCATAAAAATATTCCACACAGTTTGAAAGATATGACCAAATTTCATGTTGGGTTCACCAAAATGTATGCCTCTTTCATGATGCGTGGTTCCTAAGCTTTCCATAGGCTAGGGTTAGTGGCACCAGTTTGCAATGAGAGAAATCAAATACACAGAGCTACTAATAACGAATACTTAAATGTAACCAATAAAATGTACAAGCAAAGAAAGGAAAACAAATGAATGCAAACCCCAAAGTGCTTGAAGCTTCTATTGTCTCTCTCTACTCCTTCCAAAACACTATTTATGATGCCCAGTATTGGTGTGGGCAGTGTCTATGACTTAAGAAGTGTCAAGAATTTGATAATTGAAATGTGTGTGTGATCGCAAGATGCCTTGAATGCCAGAACCAAACCGACGGAGTAATGGCGCACGAGAGCTTGAAATCCTGGAGCCTTCAAATGGGTATGAAGGGTTTATTATATAGGAATTGGGGATGATATGAATGATTGAGATCAATCCCAGAGATAGGGAGATGAACGATTGAGATTAAAAGGAATTGGAGAATCCAGTAGCAAACTCCACCTCTTCAACTGTGAGAGAGGAGATAGAGTTTGGTTAACTGAAGAGCTAATTGTGAGTTACCTTTTAGAATTGAAGAGGTGGGTGGAGTTACCCATGTGAACTGAAGAGATGGGTGGATTTACCCATGTGAATTGAAGAGATGGGTGGAGTAACCCATGTGATATGATTAAAGATTATCTCTTTGAAAATAAATAAATATTTAATTCATTTATGTAATTAAAGTTTTCAACATGTGAGATAATTGAATTCTTTTTAATTTAGAATTTCTTTATTGATGAAATTAAATTAATTTAGTTGGAAGAATTTCATCAGTATGTTTAAATCTTTCAACTTAAACTATATGAAATTGAATTTAATTAATTAATTAATGGTAATTAATTAATTAAGGTTATTTAATTAAATAAAATTAATTATTTAATTAATTTTGGGAATTTGATTAGACGATTTAGGGAATGAATTTAGAAGAAAAAAGATGATTAATTAACGATTAAAAAACCATTAATTAATAGATGAAAATTATTGTTTTTAATATAAAGTCGCAAGCCTGTCCATTTTAGGGTGTCTACAATTTTAAGGGTACTGATTGACCCCCCCTCTTAGTACACACCCTTCCATTATTCCAACAGAAAATATTACACAATACAATGTAAGACTACAGGAAACTGTGAATGCTATCAGAGGTGCTGGAGGATAGATAAATGAAGAATATGTGATAATAAAACTATTAAGAAAATTGTTACCTATGTATGCTATCTGAGTGTTTGTTGGATTTAATGGAAGTAGTATTGAGAGGGGAGGGGTGAATCAATACCTCTAAAACTTTTGACAACTTTCACACTTCATCATTAGTAATCATTCATTATTGTATTACTAACCATTACTGCTGTTCTTTCTTATGTATGTATTGTTCATTCATAATATTTAATAATTTTCAAAATTCATAGAAACATTCATGAAGATGATAAACACATAACACAAGATATGATATCGCAAAAAACTCCTGTTAGGAAGTAAACACTGTGGTGGGGATGGCACCCACAAAACTTCACTATCTGCAGAATAGAAGGGAGCCGGTTATGGCTTACAATTTGATCCCTTCTGATGATCTACCCTGTTAGGAGTATTAAGGTGGAGACCTGTTAAGATCTACTCTATTAAGAGCTTTAGCAACACTGATTTAAGTGTGCACTCAGTTATGAGATTTACAACAGGACGGTTAAGCCCAACTTTCTTGAAATGATTTCATTAGTGTACTACACTTGTTAGAATGAGTAAAAATGTTGACCTAACTGTATGCAATATACAATTTCTGATTACAGATCTATTAAATCTCTTACAATTATAATATCACCTTAAGTGACTGATGAATACCTTTTTTTTTCTCATCGGTAGCCCGTGTTCTTGTTCTTCAAAACTGATTTGATTCTGTTTGTCCTTCTGCATGAATTCTCTGTTTGGTCTTTAGATGCTCTCCGTGGCTACTATCCCCTTTTTGAACAAATATATTTACAATAGATTGAACACCTATTTATATAAGTATTTGACCTATCTCAGAATCACGCTTTTCAATGTTAACTCTTAGATCCAAGGTTTACAACTTGACCTTGATCTTTAGTTTGCATGTTTTAAAATAGTAAAACTAATTAAAATAATAATAAATACATTGATTCCTCCACACATAATGGATTTAAAAGTAAATCAAGAAGCTATAAATACAACTTCAGTGATTTATCTGATGTGAAAAGTCAGATCCACTTTTTGTAGGATGTAACTGACTGTCAGTTTTTGGTCATCGGTTTGAACTTGAAGTCTGTCGGTGTTCCTTTGTTAAACTATTTTTCGGGTTCCCTTTGTCTGTCAGGTTCCTCTCTTTTCTTGTTCTATCGGGTTTCCTTTACCTTTTTTTCATCGGATAACACTTAACAGTGTTTGTCAGGTAACCTTGTCGTCGGGTAGTGCAGTGCCCTGTCTATCAGTGTAGTGTAAACCGATGGTGCTGATCATGTTTTTCTCTAAGTATACTAATGGAAAAATATAATGCCTTCAATCTCCCCCTTTGATATTAGTATTAAAACTGATATGTGCATAACACTAAAGTGTTTTAGTATGTATACATCATGTTTATATCCTTGTCATCATATGACTCCTCCTAACTATATGCATCAGTATAGTGTATGTGTATGTACATTTATGCTATTCATTCTCTGTATGTACATTATTTCCCCTTTCTTTTACTATACATATGATTCCCTCCTTTTAACTGAGGTGAGTGAACATATCAAATTCCCCCTTTCTTTGATACTTATGACAAAAATGTACAACTTAGAATATGCCAAAATTGTGACAAAAATGTGCAACTTACAATGTGTCAAATATGTTAGAATGGGTTGTTTTGATATCTTCAAGCATTTTCTCCCATTGTTCTTTCAGCTATTCTAGTACCATGTGTTTTAGCTCTATCCTTGCATGCATATCATAAATGTTGTCTAGGACAAACATTTTTGGGGTGGAAATTAGTGTATTTTCCTCTGTCACATGTTGTTGCAAGAGTGTAAGTGTCACTAATAGCTTAGCTTGGAGCTCATTTACCTCATCTCTATACTTCATCTCTGCAAATTGTATGTCTTGTCTCTATTTACGAGCTTGTTTGATTTTCTAATTGTGCAATCTAATTGCTTCTTCATTATTGGTGAGACTTTGTGCACTGGACTTAAGATCAACATCAATTTTTTCTATTTGGCATGTATACTCCTGAGTGAGTTGATCTAGAGTGCAAAATTTTTGTATTAAGGTAATAGCTTCTGATATGATTGGTTCAATTGTAATTACCAATTCAGATAGCTTGACCTTTTTTAGTGCCACTTCTTGGCTTATCTTTTCGGCTAGCTTGAAATCATACTTTTGTTCAAGTCTTTCTTCCATAACCTTCTCAGCATCAATATTATGAGATGTTATTGCATCTATGAGTATGACCAGTTGATCAAGCATTGGATATTTTTGATCAATATTTATATCAGGTACGATCTGTTGAAGTATTTTTCTTTCTACTTCTAGTACCTTGGCCTCCTTTGCTGCTCTCTTCAGTTTGTCTTGAATGACCTTTCTTTCACAGAGCCTTGAATACTTTGTTAATGCAGTTGGATCCAATGTCCTTGGATCACAAATTGGAATCTCAATGATTTCATCTAGAGTTACTGGATTCTTATTCTTTCCTTTCTTCTTCTATGAGATTTGTGGGGATGCAGATGTATGAACTACCATAGCTAGTTCATTTGTTCTCTCTAAATTACTTGGTGAATTCTTTGTAGAAGATACTTCTTGTGTCTTCTGCTTAGGTGGCACCTATTGGTTATGTGAAGATGTCTCTTCATTAACTTTGGGTGTTTCTACAAAATGTGCTTCTGATTCCTTCTCCAGCTCATCCTTCTTTTCTTCTTCACCTTTCTCTATTTGTTTGTCCGCTTTTTCATTTTGAGTTTCCTCCTTATTTTGATCAGCAGAAGTATCTTTCTGATCATCAGTTACAGCTTTCTCTATAGTTGTATCCGTGGTTTATTTTTCTTTTCCATCACCCTTGTTCTCGGGTGTGCTTGTTTCTATTTCAGTAGATCCATCATTGCCCTCTAGTATGTTTATTGCCTTCATTAAGACAAGCATGTTACTTTGAGTTGTATCTTGGGCTTTTCCAATAGTGGTGTCCTGCTCATCAGTTTGAGCCTTGTCAGCAGTGACATCCTCATCTTCTTGTGTCTTTTCTGCAGGGTCTGGTACTTTTTGAGTCCAAGACTGAAGTGTCCTGTACTGTCTCATCAACAACATAAATTATTGTACGATCTGATGTCTTCAATCTTTGTTGCTGTTCTTGATCCTTAAGTTTAATGTGTAATACTTCATCCTTTTTCTTTGGATCTTTGTTAGAGTCATAGTTAGTGATATCTTGGATGATATCATCCATGGCCATGTCTACGTTTATAGGCTCATTGTCACTTTCATTATTGTCCAGAGCAATGTGCTGAGGACTTGCACTGTCTATCTCCTCCTCTCTATGAGGTGTGTTGGTGAGAAGTAATTGTTTATCACCACTTGTTGACTCTGCTGATAGATCCAGGAGTTGTCTCCATTTATGTTCAGTCATAGTATCTAGATCAATGAACTTGTTTTCTAGCGCTTTGTAAGCTCTTATCTTGGCGACAAATTTTCCTGAGTGCTTTTTAAGTATTTCTTTGACCTCTTCAACTTTAGATTTGGGAGGCATTAGTCTCACAAGTACCCTTTCTCTTGCTTCTCTCTCTGTTTGTAGGGCATATGACCTTTGTTGGTATATCCTTTTACCTAGCTCATTAGGTATTTGATTGACAAATTCTGCAGGTGCATTTTTGTTCTTGATCATTTAATTTATAACTGCCTCTTGTATCTTATTCTTATCTTCTGGGTTAAGTGTATCCTATTGTCTGATTTTCTTATCACTCATTGTACCATGTATAGCAAGGGATTCAACAACTTCATCAATTGTTTGATTTCTTAAGTTCTTGTTTTCTACATCAGGCTCATCATCTTTAGTGTTGTCTATGTCAGCCTTTGTCCTAACCAACCTTTTCCTCTTCTTTTGAGGTGTTGTTTTGATAATTTGTTGCCTTATTTTCTTAGCTAGCTGCTTCCTTATGTAGGTCCTTACTTGACCTTTCCTAAGGGGCGTTGTATCGGTTGCAACAGTTTGACTCCTTGTCCTTTGCTTCTTTGTAGGAGGTGGAGGTGTATCAGATTCAATCTTTTCAGAATCTAATTTCTTTTCTTCTTGTTCCTCACCGATGGTGCCTTGTTCATCGGTTGACTCTAGTTGATCTTGTTCCTCATCTATTATCAATAGAATCTTCTTGAGATTATTAACCATTTTATCCTTTTTGTTTACAGTCTTTTTGATTTCTAGGCCTTGTTTTATCTTTGATTAGGTCTCTTCATATGTTCCAAACCTTGGTTGTTTGTTATCACTGGGATCATTAATTAATGCCTCAATTTCACTTGTAGCTTGATCAATATTGATCTCATAATCCATTGGAGCTAACCAGGCTATTCTTGGTACAACCGGTTTGATATGGGTGAAGTCTATGTCCACCATGAAACATATCTCATCTTTATGTTTTTCAATTAGCTGTTCAAGAATCCTAGTTCTTTTCATCATCTTTTCCTTGAACTCAAGGAAGTATGTAGACATAATAGATTCAAAATTGTCCCCTAGTGATTTAATCATTTCACTAATCTATTGTGTTACTGGTTTGGTAGTGTCCCATACTACTTTTCCTACTTAAGGAAAGTATTCTTGAAAATAGAAAAAGATACACATGATAAGTGATCCAAAATTACATGTGTTGGTCTTTGTAGACCTGATTGTGTGCATATTTTAATCAAGTTGTTTTAACAGGATCTCACACAAATCCATTTGAATTCCTTTGGTTACTATCTTGTAAGCTGTGCTTACTGATTTAGCAAAAATGTTGTTCAATCTGCTAGCTTGAAAATTCTTGTATCCAATTACACATGCACCAAATTTAATTTCTTCGTCGGTGATTGTGTTTACTTTGAGACCTCTGTTGTCTCCTTTTACATTGGTGATTTTTTCAACTTCTTTCATTGATGGATGCTTGTGTACCCTAGGTTTGTCGGTTATTGGGTAACCAGTGATAATGTGAAGAATATCCTTGGTTATTTTCTTGGGTTGGTCTAGCCATAGCTTCTTATCATGCATTATGCTCAAGACTAACCTTATCCATTCTGTTTTGAATTCCCTCAGGAAATGTAGGGCATTTGTTAACCCTTTGACCTCCAAGTGTTTATTATCTTCCTTTATTTTTACTTTGGCATCACACAGCTTCTTATAAGCTTCCTTCATTTCAAGATCACCTATCTCTGTGATCTTACAGTGAATATAAGACCTAACGTCTTCTATGAGTAAAAATCTAGGTGGAATTTTTGAAAATGCGTCGCTTTCATCGGGTTTCGATGCAATTTTTGGGCAGATTTTATACTTCAGCTCTACACATGTACTATTATTGATCAACTTCACCACATTCCTCTTACCATTCTTGATCTTAGTGGTTCTTGAGGTGGTTGCCATTGTATTTCAAGTTTTTAGGGTATTCTCGAAATTAGGGATTTCTCAATAAAATAATGACAGAGATCTTTCGGTGCCTTTGTTACTTACTTCAATTCGCAATAGTGATGAAAGATCTATTTGTTGTGTGCTGAATCGATCTGTGCACACTTTTTCTTTCTTCTCTTTAATCGCTTTGTTTTTTCTCTGCTTTCTCTTCAAATCACAGGTGAAAAATGAAGTTGTCCCATCGACTATTTAAAGACTTTTTGACCTAAGTCTTTGTAATAAATGCTCAATGACTCATCGGGACATGAAGATGGGTTTCATTAGGAATAATTTTCAAATTATCATCGGTGTTGACGTGATACTTGGGCAATTGATGACCATTTTTTCTTACCGATGGATATCGGTATTGTGTCATGACAACTTGTAGTTTTATTATCTTACGGATGGGTGTCGGGTCACATTGGCAACCTAGCCACTTTGTATGATGACTGACAATTTACAGTAAGTGTAGAACATCTTATTTACAATGTTCATCAATCATTTTTGGTATGAGTATACCGACGGGGTTACTTTCTCAGGAATGGAACAAGTAACATAATATGCATCTTTATTATGCAGATTTTGTCTGTCTATCAATTTTAATAATGGAACTGATGCAAAATATAAATTGGTGTAATGTAGTTCCATACTTACTTGTTCAGCTTAAGTGGGGTTAGTGATATCACCAGATCCATTGGATGGGGTGTCACCATTTGCATTTCTTGGTCTAGCTTCATCATTGCTTGAAGCTTTTCTCCAAATTTTATCTCTTGCTCTCCAGATATCTTCAATGGTGTTTCTATTGGGATATGTGCTTGACTTTGTCAATCGATCTTTGCAATCTTTCTTAAGATGATAAACTTTGTGATAGTGTAAGGATGCCATTCTGAGGTTTGACCAGCCTCTAGACCTTTTGGTCCATTCTCTCATGTAGTTTGTAAAAATGTGACCATATCTACCACATGCTGTACAGTTTGTCCAAGTGTTGTAATCCCATACATATTGATTACCGATTCTCTTTGGTTGATAAGGAACTTCTTTACCTTTTGGCTTCCATGCTTGCCTTTTCCTTTTCCAACATTCTTCAGATGTGTGCCCATTTATTTTGCATGTAGGATAGTATTTGTCCATGTAGGTTTTCTTCTTTGGCTTTTCTATCTTAGTCTTACATTCATAAGCTTTATGTCCTTTCTTGTTACATTTATAAAAAAATCCTATGAATGAAGATGTAGATGTAGATTTAGGAATACATTTCATTTTACCTCTGCATACATTTGATTTGTGCCCTTGCTTTCCATAGTTCTTGCATGTCAGCTTTCTTGGTCTTGGATTTTCATAGACATTCTTTGGGTTTGCTTTATTTGATGATTCTCCATTTTTGGTAAAGCCTATACCATTTTTGTTGTTGATTCTTCATTTTCCTTCAAGAAATTCATCCATTCTTTTATTGCTTTCTTTAGCCTTTCTGATAATCTCTTTATGATGTTTCTAAATTCTAACCTCATGTTTTAGTTTCTCATTCTCTTCTCTAAGTTCACCGATAATCTATATTATTTCAATGAGTTCCACATTATTCTATTTGCTTCTTGAATCATAAGAATAATCTGATTTGTGAGATCACAGTGAGATCAATAGAAAGTGTTCTTTCTATTTCAGCTTGTCTAGCAGAACTCATCACATCAATCATTCATACCATCTGGCTCTCTTGACTGATTTGTAGCATCTTTATTTGTTCTGTCAGATGTTGATTGATCTCCTTTAGATTTTTGATGTTCTCTTCTGATGTGTCTGATGTATTACTTGCATTTGATCCTGAAGATTCAAAGAAATATGAAATCTATTCTTCTTGATAGTCTTTTTCATTGTTCCAAGCAACCATACCTTTCCTCTCATCCATCAACTCTCTCATCTTGATTCTAGCTTCTTTATACTGTTCATAGAACATCTGTATCTCAAGATTTTTGTTCTCAATATTCTTATCAAGTTTTTACTTCTCCATTGTATGATCTTTGATCTTAACCCTTTAAGATTTTCAAGAAGATACTTATCTCTGATACCAATTGTTGGAATTAATGGAAGTAGCACTAAGAGGGGAGGGGTGAATCAGTACCTCTAAAACTTTTGACAACTTTCACACTTCATCATTAGTAATCATTCATTATTGTATTACTGACCATTACTGTTGTTCTTTCTTTTTTATGTATTGTTCATTCATAATATTTAATAGTTCTCAACATTCATAGAAACATTCATGAAGATGATAAATACATAACACAAGATATGATATTGCAGAAAACTCTTGTTAGGAAGGAAAAATTGCGGTGGGGATGGCACCCACAAAACTTCACTATCTATAGAATGGAAGGGAGCCGGTTAAGGATTAAAATTTGATCCCTTCTGATGATCTACCCTATTAGGAGTATTAAGGTGGAGACCTATTAAGATCTACTCTGTTATGAGATTTAGCAACACTGATTTAAGTGTGCACTCAGTTATGAGATTTACAATAGGACAGTTAAGCCCACCTTTCTTGAAAGGATTTCATTAGTGTACTACACTTGTTAGAATGAGTACAAATGTTGACCTGACTATATACAATCTACAATTGCTGATTACTGATCCATTAAAGCTCTTACAATTATAATATCACCTTAAATGACTGATGAATACTTTTTTTTTCTCGTCAGTAGCCTGTGTTCTTGTTCTTCAAAACTATTTTGATTATGTTTCTATCCTTCTACATGAATTCTCTGTCTGGTCTTTAGATTCTCTCCATGGCTACTATCCCATTTTTGAACAACTCTGTTTACAAAATATTGAGCACCTATCTATACAAGTATTTGACCTATCTTGGAATCACACTTTTCAATATTAACTCTTAGATCCAAGGTTTACAACTTGACCTTGATATTTAGTTTGCATGTTTTAAAATAGTAAAAGTAATTAAAACAATAATAAATACATTTCTTCCTCCACACATAATGGATTTAAAAGTAAAACAAGAAGCTATAAATACAACTTCAGTGATTTATCTGATGTGGAAAGTTAGATCCACTTTTTGCGGGATGTAACTGACTGTCGATTTTTGGCTGTCGGTTTGAACTTGAATTTTGTCGGCATTCCTTTGTTGAACTATTCATCGGGTTCCCTTTGTCTGTCGGGTTCTTCTCTTTTCTTGTTCTGTTGGGTTTACTTTACCCTTTTGTCATTGGATAACACTTAACATTGTTTGTCAGGTAACCTTGTTTTCGGGTAGTGCAGTGCCCTGTCTATCGATGTAGTGTAAACCAATGGTGTAGATCATGTTTTTCTCTAAGTATACTAATGGAAAAATATAATGCCTTCAGTGTTGTCAATCAGGATTGCAGATATAGCTTGATGTAAAATCTAGCTATCCTGTTGAAGCATGGAAATGTTCTCCTTGATGGGATAAAGAATGAATCTCTGGATTCTAGGTCAGTTCCTATTTGATTTGGAATATCACCTAATACTAATTTTTATGGTTTTGGGAAAAGGGAGAAGGATAACTGAAAATGAATAAACTAACTAAGAGGATGATACACCAAATGGATTCAGACTTCTCAGATCTTTGAACTAGCATCCAAAGGACATACACTAAAATATTTCCGCAATAACATTCACTATTCAATGCATAGGCTGACTTAAATTACATTACTAGGGTCTGCACCACTAATAGTAACAACTCCACCAAAAAACATGCTAATTCTGAAAAAGGTTTGTACTTCACAACCTAGAATAGGAATTAGGTCAATTCACTAATCTACGCTGTAAAACTTTACACTTAAATGAAGAAACTTGAAAAGATTGAAAGCAAAACACAGAAAGAATGTAGGAATAATGGGGAAAGTTCTATTATCCTCAAAATTTGTAGAATAGTTACATGAAAGATTACAAAAATGCCAAGTAATACATGCATTCACTTGAGCATAATCTGTATCAAACATGAACTAATGGCTGCAAAATACAAGAAAAGGGTGCAAAGTAACAATATGCTCACTAATAATTCTTATTCCCCAAATTCTGAACCACTACAAATGAATAAGAAGCTCAAATATATAGCCCCTAAAGCCAATTCCAAAAATGGAATTCCCCCCAAAAGTCCTAATAATCAGCTATAAACTCTAAGTTTAAGGCATAAATCATGTCCTAAATCTATCCCTAACTCATGCTCTCTCATGTTGATATCCTTTTTAGAATATATCTCTTCACAATATATATCAATATATATGAGATATTACATAAAAAATCCAATATATAACCAAAACACCTAAGATGTAACCCCAAAATATTTTTAAAAAACCTAACTCTAAGCATATGCGATAAACCCTAACCCGTGGCATATACCCAAACTATAACATATAGTTAACCATGCCTAAGGTTGACATGACCAATACAATGCAAAAAATATCTCTTTAGTTTTCGTGGCACTTGGGAGTACTGTCGTGGCAGCTTGAGAAGGTCTTCGTGCAGTGCAACTGACAAGGAATTACCTTCCTCTGTTAGTGGACTTTAAAGTTTGTAAAAAACTTAGCATATTGCATTTCACATTCCATTTGCAAGTTTGTCTTGGAAGAAATGTTTAGGGTTTCTTCTTCTCTGTGCCACCATGTCTGTGGTTGAATCTGGAGTTTTAAGCCATGAAGTATGGTGCTATCTTTGTATGTCTCTAAGAATCTTGGGCTTCCTCTTGTGTGAACTCGGGCTCTCCTCTGTATGCTATGAGTTAGAATTTGCATGCCATAATACATGGAATTTTGCTTCTGAATGTTCTTTGAGCAACACTGGTATTTGGGCATATGCTTTGAACTAGAGTTATAATGCTTAAGTCTAAGAGCTCGGGCTCTTGATGGAGTGGGAGTAGTATTTTTTACCACGGCTTTTAACTAGAGTCTTTAGTTTTAAAAGTGCGGGCTCTCTGCTCTAATTACTGTAGCTCCACTTGAGTTTCATGCCATAAAATATGGCGCTACCCATGCATCTATTGAAGTCGGCATCTAGAAATTAAACTCAGTCTACAACATGTTGTTTACATGCCATAATATATGGCATTTTGCATGTATTTGGACTCCACCTTTCTCAACTTGTAACTCCTAGATAAGTTACGCCTGATTTTCTTTCTTCTTTTGAATATGTTGTAGCATATATTATTGTATTACATAGCCTTTGTAATACTCAATTATTTTGCTGTTTATTTTCTCCACCATGCATGTCGTAGATGCTTTTTAAGTTGATTTGGGTATCCATTTTTCATGATACATGCATCTGGGTCTTATTGATATCACTTCTGCTAGCTCATCACTATGTTGTAGATGATTTTTCCATGTCCTCTTGCTAAAACTGTCTGTCAAGACTTGAAGTTCAAGCTTTATTTTGTGTTGATGTATCACTATTGTCTTTTGTTCATAGTGCTTAAACACCCACCATCTGTTGGAGACCAACACTGTTAGTTCTTTTCTTTTCTCTTATAACAATACTGTTATATATGTGTATACCGTATGCTTTTCCTTCATAATTTATGAGCTGTAACGTTGTAACCGAGAGATAAAATCGAGTTTCTTGGTGGCTCCATTATTACAAAAAACCATGGATTAAAAACAACTCGGGCTCTTCACCATGTTTGAAGGTCATAAAAAATGCAGAGACAATGGTGTTTTTGTCAAATTGGAAGCATCTTGTTGTCTATATCTTGTAAAGACCATGCCCTCCAATGAGAATGTTACTCATGGGGTTCGAGCATAGGCTTGCAACTCCCATGAGAAAAATTATGAAACAAAGGCTCAACTATTGATTATGCATACTTTCCTTTTCAGTTGCACAACTCTGCCATATATATTGATTTTTACATTGAATTTCATCATTCTTTTCAAACCTGAATGTCAACATTAAAAGTAATATTGTCTATTGATGAATTTGCATAATATGGTCATGTTTAAAATGTAAAACAATACTGTTGTTTTATCCTTCATCTTCTATGCAAAAAACTGCATTAGAACTCCATTTAGTCTGTACCTGACAACAATAATAAAAACAAACAATACCATTTACTTGAACATGTAAAATAAATTTGTCTTTCTCTTGATTTTTTTTATCTTTGAGTAGGCACTTTATAGTAATCATAGAAGCACTCATCCCATATAAAACACTTTCATTTGGTTTGATCTAAATATGCATACTTCCATTCATTTGATAAAGTTGATGCACTATTTCATATGCAAATGTATGGCTAAAACCTTGATAACAGCTTAACTATTTCTTTGGTGATTTTGTATGCATAATGCTATGTCACCTTGATGCATATCTACGTTTGTGTAAAACTGAAATGTTGTTTAAACATTAGCATGATCCACTATTTATAATCATCATTTCTTTGTCATTTGCTCTCCATTCTAGAATAGGTACTTAATAATAACACAGTGACACTGTTGTTTTCTTTTCTTTCTTGCACATGGAACTGTCACTTGATATGATTCCTATATGCATATTCGTTTGATAATGTTGATACACTTATTGTATATGCATAGCTGAAACTTTGATGAATATCAACATTAACTATTTCTGCCTAATCAATTTGATCATATAGTAGTAAGTGACATTTTACTTCTCATTTGATGCATAACAACAATCATATTTTCAGCAGCATTATAGTTAACCCTAATTTGCACAATAATGCATAATAGTGTTACCTCATTTTTAATTAATTTATTTTTCACTTGCAACTTCATACTTTGTTCTTTTCTCATCTGGAACATCCATTTTAGGGCATCTCTTCATTTCATATGCACCTTTTAGCAACGTCACTGTATTCTGCATTTTGTTTTGGGAAGCTACATTTAAGGATTGTATCATCGTGCTTGCATTCTATATTACCTTCTATGAAATATATGAATTGTATCTTCTTTTCTTTCTGTTCATGAACTCTTAGTACTCTTGCATCTTTAATCCTGTGAGGTTCGAGCATGGGCTTGTGACTCCCATTGCATTTTTCTTTTATCATATGCAACAAGTGAACTCTTGCATCGTGTTTATTTTTGCATTTGATTATACTTTAGTCTCACTTGCTTGCACAGACCACCAAGTCCATATGTTAGGTTAGTGGATACAATTAGTCAATCAATGTTTGTATGTAAGTGTCATGTGAAATGACAATTATGCATGAATGTTTGTTGGCTTGTTGGGTTTACTAACCTAATAGATTGATGTTCTGAAAAAGGTTTCTCAGCTACAAGACCCAAGTCCCTTTAATCCAGATATCTGATCTCACAAACAACAACTCCTGAATAATGTAGAATGATAACTATAAATAGTAAAAGGTTTCATAGAGTTATGTCCCTTTGATACTTTTATTCAGTTGATGTAGATGCACACTTTGCTGTTGTATTGATGTTACTAGAAATAGTTCTGAAAATTTGATTGTAGTATGTTGTTTTAGGTATCTATGCATTGCTTAGATCTAATTTGGATCTAACTATTTTCTCTCTCCATGATGCAGGACAAAACTGAAAGAAGACCAAAGACCTAGAATGCAGAACTGACAAAAAGACTCAGGAAGAGACACAAAGACTTGACAAAGTTTAGATAAACAACTACTAGAATGCATAAGACCTCTTCAAGGCAATGTTTAGACCCCTAAACCCTACATGCTTCTATCTTACTTTCAGAATTGGATAACTTCTCCAAGTTTTCAAATCAAAAGATGTACCCCTAAAGGAATACTTGTTTATTACATTCAGTTTGAATGCACAATGTAATGATCAATTATGAATTTGAAAATTTGAATCTGATCAGTACTTAGAGTACAAAATCAGTGTTAACATGAATGCAAACAATGTATTTTATCTTCATTAACTGAATAGTAATGTTGAATAGGTGTACCTTTATGCAATATTTTTATGTTTATAGTTGTCATTCTGCATTGTATACTTCCTTTTCTGTATTTCAACAATTCTGCAATTTAGAACAACAACTCCATCCATAATTCTATGTAAAAGTAATATCAGTTTACCAATTTAGTATGCAAAATAATTTGGTAACATTTTCTGGCGACCTCTCAGGGGTATTTTCCTGCTGAATAAAATCAGACCAACTATCTTTTTCTTATCCATTGGGCCAGAGTCTTCAAATTTAGGAACAACTGAACATTTTCAATTTGAACACAAACTACAAACTGAAAACTGAAACTAAACTGAAACTTGTACTGACCGCACTTTAGAGAAAGAAAACTATTACTAAACAACAATCTACACTTCTTCATTGCTATATAGAATTATTTTTATGATGTGATACATCAAAATTTATCCATGTATCATTTGATGAGCATAATTCATATGATGATGATGCTATCTAGAAATAGGAACCCTAAACCAAAGGCAAAATGAGCTTGAACAACAACCTTGGTTGCATAATATATGTTTGGACATGATGCTTATGATATGAGATAGTGGAAATTATCCATGTCTCATGTGATGGGTATGATGTTCATGCATATATCATGTGATTGATCTTATTGTTCCTGTTCATTCTAACCTTCAAAATTGCAAAGCAAACTATCTTAAAAAAAACTTCTCTTCCCACCATGATCCTATTATTGAGATATGCATTATTCATAACTGAGAATCCCAATAGATTCTTGATTATGCATTATGTGTATCTTCTTGATTTGACCATTGTGAGAATAGAAGTACTAACTGAAAGAAACTAACTATGTGCAAAGCACTTATTCACACCAACTAACCTCAAAAGTAACACTTGAGGTGGATCCCATTAACTGGGATTGGCAATTCCGCTCCTTCCATATTTGAGAGCTGAAAAGAATTATAGGCCTTGCATCTTGTAATCACAATGGACCATCCCAAATTATATCAAATTTTGAATGCTTACCAGGTCTGCTCTTCATATCATCCCATTTAAGTACTAAATCTCCTTCTACAAAGACTCTTGCGATAGCTTTTCTATAAAATGTCTTCTTCATTTGATCATGATGCTCTTCCAACTTCTGAAAAGATCCTTTTCTAATATCTTCCAACTCTATCAACTCAATGAGCCTTACCTCCATGGATGACTGGTCTAGCAGATCTAATTCTTTGATCAGGCTCAAACTTGGCAACTCTACTAAAATTGGCAACCTTGCCTCTCTTCCATAGACCAACATATAAGGTGAGTTACCTGTTGAGCACTTTGCGTTGATTCTATCAGCCCATAAGGCCTATTTTAGCTTGCTATTCCAAGCTCACTGATTATCTTCAATAGTCCTCTTGATGATGCCAATCAGATTTTTATTTGTTGATTCAGATTGTCCATTACCCTATGGGTAATAATTAGATGAGGTACAAAGATAAAAATTGCTCCTAACTGCCCAATCAGTAATTCTTGTGCCTAAAAAGGCCAAGGTATTATCAGAAATGATGGATTCAGGTGCTCCAAACCTTGTAATCAGATCTTCATAGAAATTCAGAACTGAGCTTTCGTTTGCATCTTTCAATGCAACAACCTCAGTCCACTTTGTAAAATAATGTTACTGTCAATATATATCTATGACCTAATGTAATGCCCCACCAGGGAACCCAAGAGAGATTAACCTAAACATGATACTATGTTTGTTGAATAATTTTTTTTTAAAGTTTACATAAAGAGACATACATTAATGTGGAAGCAAATACCATTTATACACATGTCTTACACACACATAGATTACAAGACTCAAGGGTTCCTTGACGTTGAATTAATTAAAGTAAAACACAACTAACCATATAACAAAAGTTTCCATTTGAATAGTTATAACAAATACAACTTACAAAACCATAATTACAATCCTCAGGGATAACCATGAAACCACCATAAACTCACATCCACTGCACATGTCGCAGGGTATGTGGTAATCACTCTAATCTACTTAATATACAATATCCAGATTAGGTATCACATGCGATACACTAATACAAGATTTACAATAATGAAATTACATAATCAATAATGAAGAAACATAAAGAGATCATCTGCAAGAACCATCAAGCACCTAGTACAAGGACGTCGAATCTCAATAGGTAAAGAATCACTACCACCCGTCTGTGTAGAACCACAAAGGTCCACCCCACCGTGCTGAGGAGATAACAACAAACCCCACTCAGATATCCAAAACCAATAAGGAAATAACCACTAAGCAAGGGATCCTAATAGCTCTCTAATCTAGGTGTACTATACATCATGAAAGGTAAGACTCACTATTCCAAAAGCTCTGACATACGTAGGAAATCTAGACTGTGTAAAGGAAGGTGTCATCATGTATGTATAACCCTTAAGTTTTGTCCTAGCAATCCTAATGGATTCCAACACTTAAGTGACCATACACGGAGCCAATGACCTCTCAAACTGACAAGGCCACTAACTATGCCAGGTACCCCTCAAGGAAACTAGCATCTTCTCATCACCATCTTAGTCTATACTAGCACTCACGCATGGGTGAGGACACATCTTATTAATTCATTTTAATATCTCTTAGTATGTATTTAGTTATCACTTATTAAGTAAACTCTACAATAAGCAATCTAGTAGTCACTTACGGACATGGAACTTATTGCAAGCCACCCCCTACTACACATCTAAGTAACCTACCCTAGGCTCACATATCCTACAAAGATCTAGCATAGGTCCAAACCCAAGCATACCCAAATCTAGTATCCCACACATCAGGAACGGTCACATATAGGTACACAACCATATAACAATATCGAAAGGGTCAACATGGTCAGTTTAGGGTAATAAAATGAAACACACACGCCATAAAGTAACAAAAATGCTAAACACCCCCGGCCTCTATAACACCCTAGGTCATATAATGCCCCCATAATAACACATATAAGCAAAAGAGAACCATAAGAATGCATAGAACAAAAATGTCCTAAACGACTACAAAATGAACATAAAAGGATAAACATTTACATCTAACCAATCAAATCATCCATATGCATAAAATAAACCCATTCATTAATCCATTATTCAATCTAGGTTTAAACTTAATTCTAAAATAAACAATATCATTTTAATTAAATCTATTTAAATCTATCTCTAGTATCTAAATAAACTAATTAAAATAATCATTAGATAAATTAGATTAATTCAACTAAACCTAGTGTCTTTAGATTAATCAAGAATTTCAGCAATTTAAAATCCACACTAATTCCTCTCAATTAAACAATGCATAATGATTAAAATTAGTAATAACCATATTAATAAAACTAATCGTAAATATACTAATTTAAAATTACTCATAAACATAATAATTAAAATTACTAATAAACATATTAATTAAAAATTAATAATAACATATTAATTAAAAATTAATATTAAACATAAATTAAATTAATTTAAAAAAATGAAATTTATTTTAAACGAAACTCAATAACCAAATTTTAATTAAATTAAAATTTGAAGCGACTTTTAAAAAAAGAAATGAATTAATAAATTGGGGAGGGGGAGCGGGCCCCCTGTACCCTGCGGTACAATCACCGCCGCCCATAAAGGGCGCTACATATGGCAGTTGGCTGCCCCTTGGGGTGGTCGTGCTGCCAGCCTTGGGGGGTGGGGATGGGGTCCCACCGCCCCATCACAAATTTTTTTTTTAAACTTTTTTTTAACAATAATCAGTTTCACTTTTTCCTAAAAAGGTTCTTTTTTTTTTTTCTTTTTCCTAATTTCTGAAAACGGAAATAAATTCCTAAGGGGTTATTTTTGTCTCTTTCTTTGCTTTAGCCCTTTTTTGTCTTTTCTGGGCATGCATTTTTTTTTGACTGGTGAATTTTTTTAATATTGTATTTTTTTTTTACAGAGAGTTGTTTTTTCCCCAACTAATTAAATTTTTCAAAGAGAAATTGCAAGGGATGATTTATTTATTCCCCCCTATAGTTTAGAGTATAGTGCAGATTGATTTATTGATTTCTAGGAGTTCTAGAGGGAATTTTTCCATGAAAATTCGCCAGCATAACAACACTATGCCAAGTAAAAATAAATAATTGAAATAACAGATCTAAGGGTTTTCTAAGTACCCAAAATCACATAAATGCTAATAACGCATCTAAAAGCCAAAAGATCAAACATGCATCTACTCAAACATTGAAAACCTCAAATTTGCAAAATTGAAACAATGTAAGAACCACAAAACCTACCTTGACTCTAATGCTAGAAACTGAGGAAAAGTGCCTTTGAAGATGATAGGAAATCTGAAAACCTCCAAGCCCGATTCAACCAAAAATATGAAATCCTTGAAGATCCAAGCACATGCAAGCAAGAAATCACATGAATCTCCAAAACAACAAGCAACCACAACAATCCCCAATTCCTCAAAAATCCAGAAACACCAAGAGCTCTCTCTCCAATATGCCAAAATCTGTTATGAGAGAATGAGAGGAGAATTATCCTAAAGAGAATCAACTTCCCCTAATTGTGTAAACCCTCATGACAAATTCATACACATGTAATTAACAAAATATTAAATAAATATTTATGTCACAATAATACATGCAACTGAATATTTAATCATTTAATTAATCATAAAAGCATATTTACTTTAATTTTCAATTAAATACTTAATTAAATCCAAATATTCAAATATTTGAATTTAACTAATTATTTCAAATAAACATAGGATATAATTAAACATTTAATTCAACTATAATCCATTAAATCATAAAACATGGAAAAAAACACTCTAAACCCAATAAATCACCTGAAAGCAAACACATGCAAAACCAACATACTCAAGGAAGGGGTATTCAAATACCTATCAACTAGATGAATCTGAATAGGGTGGTCAAACTGAAACTCATCCAACATTAGGATGATTAGGCTTAGGTTAGGGTTTCAAATCTATATGTTACCTCCCCTCTTTACCATTGAGATGAATATTTATGGGCACACTCACTCCTGCCAATTCAAGAAAGACGATGCCCTGTACCTACAACCCTGTCATCAAAAGAACATGCACGTACATACAATATAATATTGCAAACAAAGATAGGGATCGGTCGAACATGTGGATCTCGCCGAGGCAAGTAACTACGTCTCTGTCCTCTACTACGATAACACATCAACAAGTACATCCACATATAAGACAACCATACACATGCAAGTATGAGGTAAGTACATCATAATTTGAAATCAACATGTAATAATCATTATAATAAAATCATCACATCTATCTATGCATATGATAAATTGTAACATAATAATCACCATTAATTGAAAGAATGATAGCTCACATGAAATGTTGCCTAAAAGAATTCAGCCAATCAAATGAAACCACTGCCTGAAAGAGTATGACATCATAAACTAAAAGCAAAATATGAGTGGGTATTACATCCACCCCCCTAAGATTAGGCTTACTCCTGGAAGCCAGTAAACAAGTGGGGATACAAATCCCGTAATCTAGTTGCATCCTCCCAAGTCGCTGAAGACTCATCATTTGGGTCCCATTGGACTCTTACCTGCTCTATGGTGCGATCCCTGAGGGTCACACTCCACTGCTCTAGAATATGTATTAGCTCCAAAGCCAGCTTCCCATCCTCGACCTGTAATGCATTCCAATCAAGTACATGCATAATGTCAGGAATATATCTCCTAAGAACTGAAACATGAAAAACATCATGGATGCGCGATAGGCTAGGTGGCAAAGCAAGTCGATAGGCAGTTGGTCCTATCCTCTCTAGGATCTCAAAGGTTCCCACAAAGTGAGGTGCCAACTTCAAACCCTTTCTATAATAGATCAGACTCTTCCATGGGTGCACTCTATGGAACACTCTATCTCCAACTACAAACTGCCTATCCACCCTGTGAGCATCTTCATACTTCTTCTGTCTATCCTATGTAGTCACTAAATGCTCACGTATCCACACTACCTGCTGCTCCATGTCTTGAAGCATCTCAGGACCAAGAAGAATATGGTCCTCCAATCTGTCCTAGCTCAAAGGTGTATGACAAGGATCGCCATACAACACTTAAGAAGGTGTCATGCTAATAGAACTATGATACCCATTATTGTACGCAAACTCCACTATGTATAAGTAGTCATCCTAGTGAGTCTGTCTATACATGAAATACATCCTCAACATGTCCTCAAGAACTTGGTTCACCCACTCTATTTTTCCATCAGTCTCAGGATGGTAAACTAAATTGAAATTCTACTGAGCACCAAGATTGTGTTGTAATGATGTCCAAAAATCTAAGGTAAATACAGGATCTTGATCCGATATAATCTGAAGAGGAATGCCATGAAGTCTCACAATATCCTGCATGAAGACTCAGGCTACAAAAGCTGTTGTATATGATGATCTCATAGGAGAGAAATGAGCCACCTTGGTTAACCGATCAACGGTCACCATGATAGCATCGTGTCTGCGAGGAGTTAGGTAATACAATAATAAAATCCATAGAAATAATATCCCACTTCCAAGATGGAATGAGATTCGGCTGTAGAATCCCTGCTAGATGCTGATGATCCACCTTGACCCTCTAACACTCTAAGCATCTAGCCACAAAGTCTGTAATATCCCTCTTCATACCAGCCTAATGGTAGAGCTGTCGAAGATCTACATGCATCTTCTTGACACCTGGATGTGCCAAATAGGGTGTACGATGAGCCTCAAATAACACTAATGTACACAAATCATCCAATGGTGGTACATAGATCTGGCTCATATGACGTAATAAACCATCTAACTCTAAAACATAACCAGAGAATCTGGCCTCCAATGGTCTCCCTGACTCTATCTCTGCCTTCACCTCCTAATACAAGGTATCTCTAGGAAGTGATTGGAGTATCCTACTCCTCAAGTCCATACTAAGAGTCAATGCTAGAATGGCCTATCGCTTGCAACTCAATGCATCTGCAACTACATTTTCCTTGCCTTGAATATACTTTATCTCAAAGTCACATTCGCAAAGGAATTCCATCCACCTTCTCTGTCTAGCATTTAGATTAGGCTGGGTAAAGATGTACTAAAGGCTACAGTGATTGCTATGAAGCTCAAACTGATGTCCCAATAGAAAGTGTCTCCACCGTACCAATGCATGGACAACCGTAGCTAACTCCAGATTGTGAGTAGGGTAATTAAGCTCATGATCCTTGAGTTTGTGAGACTCATAGGCAATCACTCGCTCATCCTGCATGAGGACTACTCCAATCCTCTCTAATGATGCATCAACACACACTAAAAAATCTCCCACTGGATCAGGTAAAACTAGGATAGGTGCACTGGTCAAACACACCTTAAGGCTCTGAAAAGAATCCTCACACTTCTCTTTCCAAACAAACTTCTTCCCTTTCTACTGAAGAGAAGTAATAGGATGTGCCACCCTAGAGAAGTTCTTCATGAACCTGTGGTAGCATCCCGTAAGACCCATGAGGCTACATACCTTAGACACATTAGTGGGTGTTGGCCACTCCACAATAGCTTGAATCTTCAAAGAATCTACTGAGATACCTTCTACAAAGATAACATGACCAAGATACTATACCTCTAACTAGAATAAATCACACTTAGCTGGATTGGCATAAAGATGATTCTTTCTAAGGCACTGCAAAACCTGCCAAAGATTATCTTCATGCTCCTCCATGGATCTAGAATAAATAGGTAAATCATCCAAGAAGATGAGAAAAAAGCGATCAAGGTACTCTCTAAATAATCCATTCATCAAACACATGAATACCGATGGAGCATTTTTCAACCCAAAAGGAACCACTGTGAACTCGCAGTGTCCATAAAGTGTACAGAATGATGTCTTGTGGATATCTACATCCTCAATCCGCAACTGGTGGTATCCTGATTTAAGAAGAGAACACCTTGGATCCCTTGATCTGATCAAATAGGTCATCTATGCATGGAAATGGGTACCTATTTTTTATTGTTACCTTGTTCAACTCTCTATAGTTGATACACAAGCATAATGATCCATCCTTCTTCTTGACAAAGAGTACAGGTTCTCCCCAAGGAGAAACACTAGGGTGGATGCTCCCCTTTTCCAAAAAAATCCTCTAATTATAGTCTCAACTCACTCAACTCATGAGTGGTCATCCGATATGGAGCTCTAGATATAGGCTCTGCTCTTGGCACAAGCTCTATGTAGAAGTCTATGTCATGCTTCGGTGGCATACCTGGGATCTCACTATGGAATACATCAATAAACTCCTGTAATATAGGATGATCTAGTGTCTTGACTTCTCTCTCCATACCATCTATCTCATACATATATACTATGAACATCTGACAACCCTTTCATATACATCGCTTCAGTTGCATAGCAGATATCATGCGAAGGGATATGGGTTGAGGAATCCCCATAATCTGACACTCCTTATCATCATCATCCTTGCAAAGGATGGTCTTCCATCTACAATCAATATTAGATCCATGAGCTCCCAACCAATCCATTCCTAGGAAAACCCCATATGATCCCAAAGGAATCACACGAAGGTCAACCGAGGTAATGAACTTCCCTAGGTTCAGTTCATAATTACGAACCAAGGAATCTGTAGCTACCTTAGTTGGTGCAGGAGCACCTAGGCTAGCCTCCATGTTTGTCCATTTTGGATTGTACTTGACATTAGCCAATTCAAGATAGGTTAGTTTTATTTTGACCTTAGGAGGTCTTTGCAATGTAGGCTAATTGAGTCAGTCATTAGAACTAAGGTCACATTACTAGCCATTGTTTGTAGTTGTCAAATTCGTAGGCTTAGTTGTTAGTTGATGGATTAGAGTCTTGAATGTGTCCTAATCTCATAAATTAGGACATAGAGATGCCATAGGGTATTTAATGATCTTGGATCCTCAAGATAGAGAGGATAGAGGTCCTAAAATGTAGGGAGGAGGCATAATTGAAAAGATGCCAAAAGTTGCTATTTTGTTGTCATGACAACATTTGCAATAATTGCAAATGTTGCATGCAATATGGTTACATTGGATTATCCTTGATTCTAGGAGTGGGGAATCAACCAACAAGGCACTACAATAGTGGAAGAAGGCATCTATTGTAGGGGAGACTCAAATCATGCAAGAAGGGGTATTCATTGTAACATTTTGTGAAGAGCAATACAATCTGCAATTTTGTGTTTTCAGAATTCTTGAGAATTTCCTTGTGACAATCATAATTTATGGATTGAAAGCTTCAAAGTAATGGTTTTTTGTGTTCTTAGGAGGATTAGAGACACTTTTCATTTAGTAAGTTAGTTGATTAGAGTTAGTATTCAGTCGTAGGTAAATTGTTTTGTGTTTAAGTAGTTCACTGGTCTTGTCCTGACTAGTTAGTCTAAATATGACTCCCCCATGAAATCTAACCATGGGAAATCTCCAAGGGTAGATGGAAATGTTAGGGGAGTCAATAGTGTACATAGTTTTAGAGTTAGGAGTTCGGGAAAGACAAGTAGCTATTTTTAAGACCAAGCCCTAGGTGAGCATGCACTGTCCGGTTAGTGGTTTGGTGGAGAAACAATGAGTTTCCATGAGTAGGGGAAGATAGATCTGTACAGTATAAGTACATGATAAGTTAGGGTTTTGTGTTATCTTGACATAATGAGTTGGTCAAGTTCATACCAATCAGTGGAGACAAGTTTTGGACAAGGTTAGCATAGTGTTGCAGACTGTCCTAGTTTTTAGGCCTATTAGCCCTATAAGACCTAGTTTGTAGGAACCCTATGTACGAAGGGATAATGAACTTAAAACCTTAAAAATGTCTTGTAAGGAAATAAAGGGTATCTGGATATGGTCTTATATTTCCAAGTTATTTGGGAAAGTTTGAAGTTAATTGGGAAAAACACCCTGGAAAGGGCTACAAAGAATTAGGCCTCTTTAAGCCAAAAGTGTGAACTCGATTGCAAAGAATGAAGAGATCCCTCAAGATGGATTCCAAACTGATCAAATGTGATTTCTACATGTTTATGGACACCCCTACAATGGTTTAAGAGTTTTAGAGTGAAAATTGGCATTTAGAATCTTCTAAGTGTGAGTAGGAGAAGTGGAGAAGTGAAGTAATCATAGGGTGTTAGTCTTTTAAAGGGTGAAGCACAAGTGGAGACTCTTGGAGAAGAGTAAGATTAGGACTTAGTTAATGATCTAAGCCTAATAAGGACCTAGAGGAGATTAGGATCCTTGTAGAACATATAGAAGATCTTCTTAGTGGATGGTGCAAGCAAACCCATTGCAACACTTACATCATATTGGTATCAGAGCTTGATTAAAGATTAGGCTTGTGGTGGATGTTTCAGCCTACTGAATCAGTGGGAGAGAATACACCTGGAGGATCAAAAAAAGACAAATTCATGGTGACTAATTCCTAGTTAGCCAAAAAGGTGGAAGAACAAGAAGAAGACAAAGAGTCATTAAGAGAAAGATTGTCTCAAATGGAGCAACTCTTGGGAGAAGTCCAAGACAAAGCTGAGAAGATGAATGATAAGATTGACTAGAAAGAAGAATAAGAAGCAAGGGAGAAAGGAGTGGATATAGAAGAAGAAGCTCCAACCCCTGATCCTGTTAGTGATCAATAACTCTTCTTAAAGGCATTGAAGGCTTTGAGTGGTAAAGCTTTGGAGGGTGTGCCACCATTTAGTGAACAAATGGATCCAGATTCAGTAGTGGATTGGATAGACCACATAGAGAACCATTTTGAATGTGATGGTATCACAGAGGCCCAAAAAGTGAATGTGGCCAAGTCAAGATTGACAGGTTTAGCTCTCACACGGTGGAAGTTTGTTCAAATTGAAAGAGAAAAGGAAGGAAAGAGTCCTATAGCCACATGGAAGGGCATGGTGACTAAGATCAAGCAGAACTATTTTCCTGATGATTATGAAGTACAAATATATAGGAGGAGACATAATCTTAGACAAAAAGACTTATATGTTCAAGACTACACTGAAGAGTTCCAAAAGTTGTGCCTATGGTCACAAGTGGTTGAAGATGAAAGCATCGAGCTAGCTAGGTATTTGAATGGGCTTAAATGGTCTATTCAAGAAGACATGAGTCTAGTGAAATTCAAAACCATCTTCCAATGCTATCAAATGGCCTTGAAGATAGAAGAAAAAGGCAAGAGGAAGCAAGAACAAATTTCTAAAGGAAGAGGCAGAGGAAGAGATAATAGAGGACAAAGAGGTGGATATGGTGGAAGGAGTTCAGAATCAAGGACACAAGGAGAAGTCAAATAAAATGAACAGCAAGAAGCAAGTTCTAGTAGAGGAAGGAACTCCAATTTTAGAGGTAGAAGTGGTGGACAAGGAAGAGGCAATTACTTTTCCAATATGAAATGTTACCATTGTAACCAAATGGGACACCCTTCCTATAGGTGTCTAGAGAAGGGTAGTACATCTCAAGGAGGTAACAAGAGGACTAATCTGGTCCAAGAAGACACAAGTGTAGCTGATAAACACCTTGAGGTGCCATTAAACTCAGAGGAAGGTGAGAACCTCATGATGAGGAGAACATTGATCAAGGAGCCAATCAAGGAGGAACCAAGCCAAAGGAGGTCTTTGTTTAGGATCAAATGTAAGGTGATGGGTAAAGTATGTAGGGTTATCATAGACTCAGGTTCTACTGATAATATTGTATCAGAGGAAGCAATCAACAAGTTAGGTATGACAAGGATACCTCATACTCATCCCTACAAGGTAACATGGCTCAATAAGAGACATCATGTCTTAGTGAATGAGCAAGCATGGGTGGAGTTCTCTATAGGGAGATATAAGGACAAGGTACTATGTGATGTGCTACCCATGGATGCATGTCACTTTCTCCTAGGTAGGCCATGGCAATTTGACCACCAAGCTATCCATGATGGAGTGAAGAACTCCTATACTTTCAAGAAGGATAACATGAATTTCAAAATTCAGTCATTGTTAGAAGATGTAGAGGTGAAGACAATTGGTCCCAATGTACTAATGGTCAGTGAGAAAGAGTTCTTGGAGGCCATTGAAGAAGGATAAAGATTTGGTTTTTCTCTAGTGTTGAAGCTTAAGGAAGAGGAAGACAAAATAGTGAAGAGGACAGAGCTGCCACAAGAGATACAAGAAATGTTGCAGAAGTATGAAGGCATTGTAAGTGATGGACAACCATCAACCTTACCCCATATAAGATCCATAAGCCATAAGATTGACATTATTCCTGGAGCTACCCTACCCAATAAGGAAGCCTACAAGATGACACCTCAATAGAATGAGGAAATAGCTAGGCAAGTTCAAGAGTTACTAGAACAAGGTCGTATAAGGAAGAGTATTAGTCCTTGTGTTGTACCCATAGTCCTAGCCCCTAAGGAAGGATTTACTTGGAGATTGTGTACTGACTCCAAAGCCATAAATAGGATCACTATCAGATATAGGTTCCCTATCCCTAGGATAGAAGACTTGATGGATTGTTTAGAAGGTGCAAGGTACTTCACCAAGATAGATTTAAAAAGTGGCTATCACCAAATAAGGGTGAATGAAGGAGATGAGTGGAAGACAACCTTCAAGACCACTGAAGGGATATATGAATGGCTAGTCATGTCATTTGTCTTATTAAATGCTCCATCAACTTTTATGAGGTTGATGAATGAAGTACTTAAAGACCACATTGGAAAGTTTCTAGTGGTATACTTGGATGATATACTCATCTTTATTAAGATAAGAGAGGAACACCTCAAGCATGTGGAATTAGTACTTAAGAGGCTACATGAAGAGAAGTTAATGATTAACTTGGAGAAATGTGAGTTCATCAAAACAGAGCTAGTGTACCTAGGATTTGTTATATCTCATTGTAATCTAAAAATGGACAAGAGTAAGGTAGAAGCCATTATGAATTGGCCCACTCCAAGGACATCAATAGAGGTAAGGAGTTTTCATGGCATTGCTTAGTATTATAAGAAGTTCATAAGGAAATTTAGTGCTATTTGTGCTCCAATGTTGGATACAATCAAAGGAGGAATGAAGACCAAGTTCATGTGGAATGAACAAGCCAACAAGAGCTTTGAGTTGCTAAAGGAAAAGATTGCTACCCAACTAGTGTTAGCCTTACCAAGCTTTGAGAATCTTTTCACAATTGAATGTGATGCAAGCAACATAGCTATTGGGGCTTTCCTAAGCCAGGAGGGTAGGCAAGTAGCATTTCACTTTGAGAAGTTGAGTGAAGCAAAGAAGAAGTATTCTTCTTATGACCTTGAGTTGTATGCATTGGTTCAAGCCTTGAGAAAGTGGAGGCACTACTTTCTACCCAAGGAATTCATTGTTTATTCAGATAACCAAGCCTTAAGTTTTTTGAATTCTCAAGAGAAGTTGAGCCACAAGCACATGAAGTGAGTTGAGTACCTAAAAGCTTACACCTTTAACATCAAACATAATAAAGGTGTCCTCAAAAAAGTTGCTGATGCATTGTCAAGAAGAGCTCTTACCATCCAAGAGATTCAGTTGAAGAGCATGGGAATAGATTACTTCAAGGATGTATATGCTAAAGATGAGGACTTTGTAGACATTTACAAGGTATGTGCTGAATACAAGAACCATTTCCATAGTGAGTATGCTGAATATACTTTGCAAAGTAACCTTTTTTTTAAAGGCAATAAGCTATGTGTCCCTAGAGGTTCCATTAGGGAGAACATGATTCAAGAGAAGAACAATGGTGCTTTGAGTGGTCACTTTGGGATCACAAAGACACAGGAACTAGTTCAAAGGTTCTACTATTGGCTGAGGATGAATATTGATGTCAAGAGGTATGTGGAGAGTTGTATTGTGTGTCAAAGAGCCAAGGGTAATTCATCAAATGTTGGCCTTTATCACCCCCTACCTATTCCCACTAGACCATGGGATTGTTTAAGCATGGATTTTGTAGTTGGGTTACCCAAAACAAGACAAGGTATGGATAGTGTGTATGTAGTTGTGGATAGGTTTAGCAAAATGGCTCACTTTGTGCCATGCAAGACCACTAATGATTCCAGCCAAATAGCATCTCTATTCTTCAAAGAGATAGTAAGAATCCATGGGTTACCTTAGAGCATTGTGTCTGATTGAGACACCAAATTTATGAGTCATTTTTGGAAGACTCTTTGGCAAAGACTAGGCACTAATTTATCCTTTGGATCTGCCTCCCATCCTCAAAATGATGGATAGACCAAAGTGGTGAATAGAAGCCTTGGAAATCTACTGAGATGCTTGACAAAGGAGTATGGACAATAATGGGATCAATTGATTGGACAGGCTGAGTATGCCTACAATGACACCATCAATAGGTCAACATGGAAGAGCCCCTTTGAGGTGGTGTATGGGTTACATCCTAGAGGAGTCTACGAGTTGAGAGACTTGAAGGATGGAGTGAAAGAAAGTGGATATGCAGATGATTTTTCTCATGCCATGCAAGAAATACATGATATAGTCCAGGAAACCTTGACAGAGAACACCTTGAAACATAAGGCAAAGGTTGATGAAAGTAGGAGGATAATTGCGTTTAATGTGGGTGACATGGTGATGGTACATATCAATAAATAAATATTGTAGAAGGGAGTCCCTCACAATTTGCAAATGAAAAGGATAGGCCCTTGTCCTATCTTGGCCAAGTATGGTGATAATGCTTTCAAAGTAGAACTCCCGGAAGACAGTGGACTGTCACCTATCTTCAACATTGCAGACTTAGTCCAATACAAAGGACTAAAGTAAGACTTGGATTAGATTCTTCAAGAAGTCATCAGAGATGTGGAGGAGCTACAATTTCCATCTGATACAGTCACATGAGCAGACACAATATTGGATACAAGAATCTACAAGAGGACTATAACCAAAGAGTATAAAGAGCACTTAATCAAAAGACATGATCAAACAAATGTAGATGCAATATGGGTCAAAGAATCAGAGTTTAAGAAGCTAGGTATTGATCCAAGCATCATCAATCCAAGGGTGGATTGATCTTTTTGTTTTGGGGAGGATGGTGTAGGAGCACCTAGGCTAGCCTCCATGTTTGTCCATTTTGGCTTGTACTTGACATTAGCCAAGTCAAGATAGGTTACTTTCATTTTGACCTTAGGAGGTCTTTGCAATGTAGGCTAAGTGAGTTAGTCATTAGGACTAAGGTCACATTACTAGCCATTGTTTGTAGTTTTCAAATTCTTAGGCTTAGTTGTTAGTTGATGGATTAGAGTCTTGAATGTGTCCTAATCT
>MU228250.1:84480-97013 GCA_018584345.1 Thuja plicata | reverse complement strand
AGAGGATAGAGGTCCTGAAATGTAGGGAGGAGGCATAATTGAAAAGATGCCAAAAGTTGCTATTTTGTTGTCATGACAACATTTGCAATAATTGCAAATGTTGCATGCAATATGGTTACATCGGATTATCCTTGTTTCTAGGCATGGGAAATTAACCAACAAGGCCATACAATAGTGAAAGAAGGAATCTAGTGTAGGGGAGACTCGAATCATGCAAGAAGGGGTATTCATTGTAACATTTTGTGAAGAGCAATACAGTCTGCAATTTTGTGTTTTCAAAATTCTTGAGCATTTCCTTGTGACAGTCATAATTTATGGATTGAAAGCTTTGAAGTAATGGTTTTTTTGTGTTCTTAGGAGGATTAGAGACACTTTTCATTTAGTAAGTTAGTTTATTAGAGTTATTATTCAGTCGTAGGTAAATTGTTTTATGTTTAAGTAGTTCACTGGTACTGTCCTGACTAGTCAGTCTAAATATGACTCCCCCATGAAATCTAACCATGGGAAATCTCCAAGGGTAGATGGAAATGTTAAGGGAGTTAGTAGTGTACATAGTTATAGAGTTAGGAGTTATGGAAAGACAAGTAGCTATTTTTAAGACCAAGCCCTAGGCGAGCATGCACTATTCGGTTAGTGGTTTGGTGGAGAAACAATGAGTTTCCATGAGCAGGGGAAGATAGATCTGTACAGTCTAAGTACATGATATGTTAGGGTTTTGTGTTACCTTGACATACTGAGTTGGTTGAGTTCATACCAATCAGTGGAGACAAGTTTTGGACAATTTTAGCATAGTGTTGCAAACTGTCCTAGTTTTTAGGCCTATTAGCCCTATAAGACCTAGTTTGTAGGAACCCTATGTACAGAGGGATAATGAACTTAAAACCTTAAAAATGTCTTGTAAGGATATAAAGGGTATCTGGATATGGTCTTATATTTCCAAGTTCTTTGGGAAAGTTTGAAGTTAATTTGGAAAAACACCCTGGAAAGGGCTACAAAGAATTAGGCCTCCTTAAGCCAAAAGTGTGAACTCGATTGCAAAGAATGAAGAGATCCCTCAAGATGGATTCCAAAATGATCAAATGTGATTTATACATGTTGATGGACACTCCTAAAAATGGTTTAAGAATGTTAGAGTGAAAATTGGCATTTAGAATCTTCTAAGTGTGAGTAGGAGAAGTGGAGAAGTGAAGTAATCATAGGGTGTTAGTCTTTCAAAGGGTGAAGCACAAGTGGAGACTCTTAGAGAAGAGTAAGATTAGGACTTAGTTAATGATCTAAGCCTAATAAGGACCTAGAGGAGATTAGGATCCTTGTAGAACATAGAGAAGATCTTCTTAGTGGATGGTGCAAGCAAACCCATTGGAACATTTACATCATTAGCCCTTGAGGCTAGTTCCACTTGCCAACCTAACGCTTGCTTTGCAGCCACTAGCCCATAATTATCAACAAGGAAAGGTGATATAAAAGAATCGGTTGCTCCTAAATAAAACAATATAGAAATAGAGGTACCCTGAATAGTACCTGAGGTCTCAATGACTATCCCTTGATGCTCTGCCTATCTGTGATCCAAGGCTACAAACACTCTATGTGATCCCCCTCCTACTGTAGGCTATGAGGCTACTGGCCTCTATGAAGAGTATTGTGGTGGCCTTTATGGACAATTCACCGCAATGTGGCCAAACTGACCATAAGTGAAATACCCTGTCCCTCTAAAATTGCCTCTACCATTGGAGGGCACACTCGAATTCTAGACACTCCCTCTGCTCCCAATAGGCTATACACTCTGTGCTGGACAGTTGGACTAATTCTACCTATAGCATTGTCCACTCCTGATGCTCTTACCACTCTGGGTAGGAGGTGCAGCCTTCTGCTACTGCTACTGGTTTATACTCTGGTTCTGATTACCTCTATAATAGCTAGACAAATTCTTGAAGTTCCCAATGCCCTATGACTGGTTACCTCTATAGACCGCTCCAGATGCCCCACCAGTCTGGCCACCTTGTTGACCTCCATGGCCTGATGCTAAGTTAGCCTCTGTTAGAGTGGCTTTATTAACCTCAGCTCATAGGTTTGTAGGCTCAAAGAGCTTTATATCCCCCATGATGTGGGCATTAAGCCCTCACACAAAGTGTTGTACATCAGTGTCGAGTCCTGGCTATATCCAGCTTACTACTTGAGCTCATAAAAATGATGCTCATAATTCTCTACTATCAATGTCAGCTGTCTCAAATTATGAAACTCATCGGCCCTCTACTGTCTCCACTGATCAGAAAGGAACCTCTCTCTAAAGTTCTCAAGAAAGAGTTCCCAGGTAATAGTATCCATATGAAGACCTAGCTTCTCTTCCCCTATCTTCCACCAAATAGCCACAAAATGTGACAACTGCATCATGACATATCTTGCTTTAGTATTGCTACTAAAGGGGTGCATTGTGAAGACCCTATCTAAGGCTATCAGCCAAGTCTCTACCTCCAAACCAGATTCCTATCCATTAAAAGGGATAGGCTTACCTCTCATCAGGTCCCTCACGTGGTTCGCTTAAACCACCTCTGGGTCCACTGTAAAATTCCTCCTACGAGGGCTCCTATATATCTCCCTCTATCTCTCCTCCTAATGGGAGTGATGAGATATATCCTTCTCTACTCTAGCTCTCTCAAGAAGATGATCCAGGATAGCCTGAAGTATTTGTCTAGTATCCAATCCCCCAAACTCATCCTGACCCTCTCTCCTCTGATCACCTCTATCCTACTACTAACTAACCTCCTTCCTGACACTCATGGAGGGTATAGGATGCCTACCTCCCCCATAGGCACCAGACCCACCTCTACTATGGGCACTTGACCCACCTTTTCCATGACCTCTAGAAACTCTTGTTTCAGGCATGATACCTGAAACAAACATAGATAGATACAAAACTCACCACATAGCTCGAATCATAAACTCAAGAATGAATATAACCATAAAGAAAAAATTTGAAAACAAATGTGTTGTATGTCTATGTTTTAGTTTTAAGTTCAAGATAGACACAATCTAATGGGTGTACAATTCCCAGAGTTATCAATGTAGAAACTAGGGCTCTGATACCATATGTAACACCCCACCAGGGAACCCAAGAGAGATTAACATAAACATGATACTATGTTTACTGAATAATTTTTTTTTCAAAGTTTACATAATGAGACATACATTAATGTGGAAGAAAATACCATTTATACACATGTCTTACACACACATAGATTACAAGACTCAAGGGTTCCTTGACGTTGAATTACTTAAAGTAAAACACAACTAACCATATACCAAAAGATTCCATTTGAATAGTTATAACAAATACAACTTACAAAACCATAATTACAATCCTCATGGATAACCATGAAACCACCATAAACTCACATCCACTACACATGTCATAGGGTATGTGGTAATCACTCTAATTTACTTAATACACAATATCTAGATTAGGTATCACATGTGATACACTAATACAAGATTTACAATAATGAAATTACATAATCAATAATGAAGAAACATAAAGAGCTCATCTGTAAGAACCATCAAGCACCTAGTACAAGGACGTCAAATCTCAATGATTAAAGAATCACTACCACCCGTCCATGTAGAACCAAAAAGGTCCACCCCACTGTGCTGAGGAGATAACAACAGACCCCACTCAGATATCCAAACCAATAAGGAAATAACCGCTAAGAAAGGGATCCTGATAGCTCTCTAATCTAGGTGTACTATACATCATGAAAGGTAAGACTCACTATTCCAGAGGCTCTGACATATGTAGGCAATCTAGACTGTGTAAAGGAAGGTTTCATCATGTACGTTTAACCCTTAAGTTTTGTCCGAGAAATCCCAATAGATTCTGACACTTAGTGACCATACACGGAGCCAATGACCTCTCAAACTGACAAGGCCGCTAACTATGCCAGGTACCCCTCAAGGCAACTAGCACTCAAGAATGGGTGAGGAGACATCTTATTAATTCATTTTAATATCTCTTAGTATGTATTTAGTTATCACTTATTAAGTACACTCTACAATAAGCAATCTCGTAGTCATTTACGGACATGAAACTTATTGCAAGCCACCCCCTACTACACATCTAGGTAACCTGCCCTAGGCTCACAGATCCTACAAAGATATAGCATAGGTCCAAACCTAAGTATACCCAAATCCAGTATCCCACACATCAGGAATGGTCACATATAGGTACACAACCAGATAAAAATATCGAAAGGGTCAACATGGTCAGTTCAGGGTAATAACATGAAACACACACGCCATAAAGTAACATAAATGCTAAACGCCCCCAGCCTCTGTAACACCCTAGGTCATCTAATGCCCCCATAATAACACATATAAGCAAAAGAGAACCATAATAATGCATAGAACAAAAATGTCCTAAACGACTACAAAATGAACATAAAAGGATAAACATTTACATCTAACCAATCAAATCATCCATATCCATAAAATAAACCCATTCATTAATCCATTATTCAATCTAGTTTTAAACTTAATTCTAAAATAAATAATATCATTTTAATTAAATCTATTTAAATCTATATCTAGTATTTAAATAAATAAATAAAAATAATCATTGATAAATTAGATTAATTCAACTAAACCTAGTGTCTTTAGATTAATCAAGAATTTCATCAATTTAAAATCCACATTAATTCCTCTCAATTAAACAATGCATAATGATTAAAATTAATAATAACCATATTTATAAAACTAATCTTAAATATACTAATTTAAAATTACTCATAAACATAATTATGAAAATTACTAATAAACATATTAATTAAAAATTAATAATAACATATTAATTAAAAATTAATATTAAACATAAATTAAATTAATTAAAAAAAATGAAATTCATTTTAAACGAAATTCAATAACCACATTTTAATTAAATTAAAATTTGTAATGACTTTTTTTTTCAAAAAAATGAATTAATAAATTAGGGAGGGGGAGCGGTTCCCCATACCCCACGGTACAATCACCGCCGCCCGTAAAGGGCACTGCATATGGCAGCCGGCTGCCTCTTGGGGTGGTCGTGCTGCCTAAGGCAGCGCCCCCCCCCTCCGGGGGTATGCTAGGCTGCCCTGGCTTATGCTGCCAGCCTTGGGGGGTGGGGATGGGGTCCCACCGCCCCATCACAATTTTTTTTAACAATAATCAATTTCACTTTTTCTTGTAAAGGTTCTTTTTTTTTCTTTTCCCTGATTTTCTGAAAATGGAAATAAATTCCTAAAGGGTTATTTGTGTCTCTTTCTTTGCTTTAGCCCTTTTTTGTCTTTTCTGGGCATGCATTTTTTTTTGACTTGTGAATTTTTTTAATACTGTATTTTTTTTTACAGAGAGTTGTTTTTTCCCCAACTAATTAAATTTTTCAATGAGAAATTCAAAGGGATGATTTATTTATTTTTCCCCTATAGTTTAGACTATAGTGCAGATTGATTTATTGATTTCTAGGAGTTCTAGAGGGAATTTTTCCGCGAAAATTTGTCAGCATAACAACACTATGCCAAGTAAAAATAAATAATGGAAATAACAGATCTAAGGGTTTTCTAAGTACCCAAAATTATATAAACGCTCATAAACCATCTAAAAGCCAAAAGATCAAACATGCATGTACTCAAACATTGAAAACCTCAAATTTGCAAAATTGAAATAATGTAAGAAACACAAAACCTACCTTGACTCCAATGCTAGAAACTAAGGAAAAGTGTCTCTGAAGATGATAGGAAATCTGAAAACCTCCAAGCCCGATTCAACCAAAAATCTGAAATCTTTGAATATCCAAGCACATGCAAGCAAGAAATCACGAATCTCTAAAATAACAAGCAACCACAACAATCCCCAATTCCTCAAAAATCCAAAAACATCAAGAGCTCTCCAAAATGCCAAAACCTATTATGAGAGAATGAGAGGAAAAGTCTCCTAAAGAGAATCAACTTCGCTTAATTGTGCAAACCCTCATGACAACTTCCCAATCAATCCCTAAAAATACTCAACTTGAAATTGAAAGTAATTCTAAATTAAATAATTAAAATATCCTTCTTTGCCACAACTCAACTTTGACTCCTAATATGTAGTTGAGAATTTTGAATTTGAAAATACTTTTTCAACACATTCATGCACATGTAATTAACAAAATATTAAATTAAATAAATTAAATATTTATGTCACAATAATACATGCAAGCAAATATTTAATCATTTAATTAATCATAAAAGTATATTTACTTTAATTTTCAATTAAATCCAAATATTCAAATATTTGAATTTAATTAATTATTTCAAATAAACATAGGATATAATTAAACATTTAATTCAACTATAATCCATTAAATCATAAAACATGGAAAAAAACACTCCAAACCCAATAAATCACCTGAAAGCAAACACATGCAAAACCAACATACTCAAGGAAGGGGTATTCAAATTCCTGTCAACTAGACGAGTCTGGATAAGGTAGTCAAACTGAAACTCATCAAACATTAGGATAATTAGGCTTAGGTTAGGGTTTTGGATCTATATGTTACCTCCCCTCTTTACCATTGAGATGAATATTATGGGCACACTCACTCCTGCCAACTCAAGGAAGATGATGCCCTGTACCTGCAAACTTGTCATCAAAAGAACACACATGTACATATAGTATAATATCGCAAACAATGATAGGGATCTGTCAAACGTGTGGATCTTGCTGAGGCAAGTAACTACATCTCCATCCTCTACCATGAAAACACATCAACAAGTACATCCACATATAAGACAACCATACACATGCAAGTATGGGGTAAGTACATCATAATATGAAATCAACATGTAATAATTATCATAATAAAATCATCACATCTATCTATGCATATGATAAACCATAACATAATAATCACCATCGACTGAAAGAATAATAGCTGACATGAAATGTAGCCTAAAAGAATTCAGCCAATCAACTGAAACCACTACCTAAAAGAGTACGACATCATAAACTAAAAGCAAAATATGAGTGGATATTACACCTGAACTTGATGATGGATTTGTGGGGTGAATAAAATCTAGTCCCCACTTGACAAAAGGTTTTTCAACTTGAATTGGATTAAGAGGTAAAGCTGCTAACCTTTGATTATTTGCAAAAATAACACATTTCAAACACCTTCTCACCCATATGAAGGCATCTTTGTACAGGTTTGGCCAAAAATAGCCAGGCTTCATAATCTTTAATGATGTTGTCCTTGCAGCAAAATGACCACCTACTGGTCCATCATGGAATTCTTCTAGAACCTTGTCAATTTGATCTCCACTAATGCATCTCAGCAACACACCATTATAATACCTCCTATATAGTATATTATTCAGCAAACAATATGGAATGGACTGTAATCTAAAATACCTTTTTTTTGATCTTTCCAAACCTTCAGGACAACATCTTTTTTGCAAGAGAACAATCATATCATTTACCCAATTATTCTGCAAATTTGGGACAATAATTTGTTCATTGTCTTCTAAAGCCAAAATTACTTCAGAATCATCTTTTGGAGTGTTATCTTCATTTCCAGCAAGTTATTCACATAAACCCTTACCTCTTACCAACTTGGTAACCTTAATTTCAATTTTATACTCCATTGCCTTTGTGATCTAGCTAGCTCTTTTGGTGCTGAAATATTTATTCAGTAAAAAATCCTTAAAAGAAGGATGTGCAACCATCAGTTCAATTTTATTATTATAAATCATATGTCTGAATTTCTTCATACTTCTAATCACAAAAAGTACATTCTTTTCAACAAATGAATAATGTAGCTCATAGTCCTTTAGTCCTTGACTGAAAAAGGCTATTAGCTGTTCAAAACCTATAACATTCTTTTGAACTAACATGAAAACAATGCTATCAACGTTCCCATATGCATATAAAATGAAATCCTTTGAAAAATCAGAATTTAACAAGGTTGGGGCAGTAGCTAATGCTTCCTTAATCAATTCAAAGTTGAGTTTTCCTTCTTTGGTCTATTTGAAAACAATATTTTTATTGAGCATGGATGTCAATGACATTAGTAATTCAGTAATGTTTGGGATGAATATTTTTATAAAGTTGATTCTTCCCAAGAAACTTTGAAGGCCCTTTTTGTGAAGAGGAAGTGGTAAGGCAAGGATAACACTCACTCTTTCGGGTTCAATAGTGATAACCTCCTTTTAAACAATAAATCCTAGAAATTTACCTTCATGGAAAAAAAATATACTTTTCTTAAGATTTAAAGAAATACCATATTCTCTACATCTCTCAAAGATAATTCTTAAATGCTGAAAGTATTTTGATGCATTCTTTGAGAAAACAGTAATATCATCCAAATAAACAAGTACAAACCTGTACATCAAATTTATGAAGGCCCTGTCCATAGCCTTTTGAAATGTTGCACCTACATTAGATAAGCCAAATGACATCTTCTAATAAGCCATAGCTCCCCATTTGGTTGTAAACATTGTCTTGAATCTTTCCTCTTCCTCTACCAAAATCTGGTTGTAACCAGAGAAACCATCAAGAAATGAAAACTGTTCTGAACTTGAAACAACCTGCAAGATTTGTTCCATTAAACACAAAGGATGTCTATTCTTTAATGAAGCTCTATTCAAGTCATGAAAATCAACACACAATCAGATTTCTCCATTCTTTTTCCTAACAGGAACCAGATTAGAAACCCATGAAGTATGTTTGATTGGGAAAATGATATTTCTCTCAATCAGTTTATTTATTTCTTTAATCATGAGAGGCTATAGTTTAGGATTTATAGGCCTCTATTTTTGCCTAACTAGTTTGGCTCCTGGTTCTAATTCAATTGTGTGCTGGAAAATACTAGGATCAAATCCTTTCAAATCTGAATAACTCCAAGCAATAATATCATGAAATTCATTGCATAAATTGACAAAGGTTTGACGTTCTTTAGGTGTACATACCTTTCCAAGTTTCAACACTTTATCTTTTGCAACTGATACTTCTTCATAATGCTCTTCTTTGATCTGCAAGTTAGATTTATCTTTCTTAAATTGATCATTAGTACCAAACATATATTCTAAGGTTAAAAGACCTTTGGGCATCTTGTTTGTCCTTAACAGGATGATCTGGTATTCATATTGCTCTTACAATTTTTTCTAATTTGGCTGTGCAAACTCAGCCTCTTCTCTCAAAAAATTAACAATATGTTGGTCAGATTCAAAAACTTTCCAACAATCAACATTATTTGGGATAGCAGGTCTAACAATTACTTTTACATAATTTAGCCCTTTACTATTTTTGATCTCAATGGGAATGTCATGTTGGGCACCAACAACAGCAAGCCTATCATCATGTTTGTTGTGATTTCTAGGAATAAATTGCAAATTAAAAGCCTCAAATCCTTCAATTAAATCCCATACAACATGCTTATAAATTTTTAATAAATCATTTTTAGTTGCATGTACATTCCTAACTTGATTCACAATCAGTTATGAATCACCATAACCTTACAAATAGCTAATACCTCTCTTAATGGCCCACTTCAATCCATTTATGAGAACTTCATATTCAACAACATTATTTGTACAACTAAAAGGGAATCTGAAAGAAGTGCAATACCTCTCATTTTCTAGTGAAACCAGCATACAACCTCCTGCACCTATTTTGTTGTGTGAACCATAAAAAAATCTTCCAAATAGCGTTAGATTGTTGTTCAGGATCTAAATCTACACTTTTAACCACAGCTGGTAGAAAATCAGAAACCTCATGGATAACATAGTTACCCAATCTTGGCTCCTTAATTTGTTCGTATGAAATTCTTACATTTTCAATTGCCCAATCATCTAACAACACATCAAAAAATTTACTTATTTGTGTTTGAGCTTCAAAAACATCAAATATTTCTTCTTGATCAAATAATATAATTTCTGATTCATTTCCAACACTAGCAACATACTGTTCAACACATAATTTTGCAATGGGTTATGAGGGAATAGAAACCTTAGTACCATACCTGGTGCAAAAAAGCATGTGAGTCCAGTTTGCTGATAGATAACCTCCTATCTTAGTAGTAAATTCTTGTGACAAACATATAGAGAAGTTAGGAGGAAAATCAATAATGTATACATCCATAGGTACTGAAAAACTAGGGTAAGCATGTAGTGTTAAATATAGATTCCTTATAACTCCCATAGTTGCAACTGCTGTCCCATCTAATTGGACTACCCCTTTTTCAAGTGGCTCATATTTGAGTCCTAGCTGGTCTATAATTTTCTTTGGCATAACCAAGCTAGTAGAACCAGAATCAATCATGCAATTATGAACTAGGTTCTGTCCTATAATGACAGTGACATAAAATGGAGGAGGTTTGATCAACTTAGATGATTGCTAGGATGTACTTGCACTTGTAACAACTAAAACCTTAGGGGTTTATTAAGACAAAAATTTATCAGATAATGTAAGTGCTTGTAATGCCTCTTGTAACATGAACTTTTGGACTGGAAGAGCCAGAACATCCCACATGGACAAGGGAACATTTGTCTTCTTCAAATGATCAACAATACTGACATTCTAAACACTAACCTTTTGGTGCTGTTTTAAAATAGTAGGCTCATTTGCTACTTGTAATGGTTGTTCTACTCCTTTTTGAGCTTTTACATGATGCTTTGTTTGCTTTTGTACTATAATAGTAGGCTATTGTACGTTATCATTTTTTTTTTTGATCATTTCCAGCCTTCATTTTTGACCTGATTCATGCTGCTATAGGTCTCCATACTTGATTGGGGTCAAAATTTGCTGCTAAAACAACATCATCATCATTAAAGTTCACCAAAGACACATCATGATTACCTTGTATTTATGTTTGATCACACTGTACCTCTGTTTGGATATTAACCGACTGTCCCTTCATAACATCCTGCATGCCTTCTAGCCAAGAGTGCGTGAGGACAATCCAACCAGAAATGAGCATTATTGCATGTGTTACAATATTCTGTCTCTTGTACATAATTATTTTGAGGGACCACTACAATCTCTTGGGAAGTACTAGGAGTTGCATAATTATATGCTTGACCAACTCTTTGACCATAATTCCTTTTTTTTTCTTTTTCCCTTGAGCTTGCCTTGGTTGATTTGAACTATAAGCTTGATTTGATGATCTAATCTGGTGATAAGAAGCTTGTGGAGGCCTATTGTATTGACCTTGTTGCCTCTTTAGGCTCATTATTTTATTGCCACAATTATACAAGGTCTTCAAAATGCTATCATTTGTGTCTTTTAGCTCTAGGGTCCGCTCTTTTATCTCCCTAATAGGAGCTGAAGTAGCATGTTCTTCTGCTACAACCTGCATATTAAGTACTGGAAATGGAGGAAAAACAGTAATAGGTGGTATAACAACTGGTTGTATTTTCACACAATAAGGCACTAGAGGGCTTAGAGGTAATTTTATATCTTGTATCAAGCTATTCTCAGCTCTAACAACAACATCATAAGCATTAGGTAAAGTATTACCTCCCATAGACTATATCATAAGTGCAATATCACTGTTAAAGCTTTTAAATAAAATAGAAATGCATAGTCATTGGATGGTTTAATAGATCTTGGAATTCTGTCCCAAGTTCGTTGGAAACAAAAAATTGAAATAAAAAATATGCTCATTAACACTCCTCTTAATAGTAGTTAACTGCTCAACCAAAGATAAATTATCTGACCTATCCTCAAATTTGTTCATCAAAACAGTCCCTAACTCATCCCATGTAGCAATAGAGTTGACTGAAAAACTTCTAAACTAGATTAATGCTTTACCCTTGAGTGAAGCCACTAATATTTTTAATGCTACATCATCATGAGTAACTTGATGTAATCCACATAGAGTAGTGTGTGTGTATGTGTTATTACACCTTCATGAAATTAGGATTAGAAACAACAAATCTATGGAAAGAAAATGCTATTTAATCTAAGAATTGAAGTTTAAAACCCATGACATATCATGGTTCTCTATCTAAGCTTTGTTAAGAGAGCTCTCAGTCTTAATCTCTCTCAAGGACAATCCTAGAACAAGAAGAAAATGATAAACAATGCTCTAATCTAGCTCAAAATTCTCTAAGACATGTTATAAAATCAACAAATGCTTCTAAACATGATATGCAAATGCTGAAATATTATCAAAAGCTCTCAAATGCTCTCCAAATTCCTATAATAAGGATGCTTTGCTCTTGAAATTCTTGGATTCCAAACACAAAGAAAATGACTTGTATTTATAGCAATTTCCCAAGGGTAGGGGGTAGAGTGAGTTGATCATGATCAAGCTTTGGTTGAGTCAAAAGCTTTGAGGTGTTTTCCAATGGAGGGAAAATTGAGTGGTTGTCCTCAAAGAAATTAGGAATTAAATAACTCAATAATTTAATTAATTTATCCATGTAAGGGTGAATGGGTTGGATTTGATCTTTTTGATTTAAACTATACAATTAATTGATTAAAATCAATTGCATAATTTTGATTAATCCCTTTTAGGCTTGAATTTAATT